>CM040476.1:4080476-4092870 GCA_022758105.1 Pangasianodon gigas | reverse complement strand
GCAGTAGTGGAGTGCAGTAGGGCAGTAGTATAGTGCAGTAGTGTAGAGCAGTAGAGCAGTAGTATAGTAGCAGTAGTATAGTGCAGTAGGGCAGTAGTATAGTGCAGTAGTGTAGAGCAGTAGAGCAGTAGTATAGTGCAGTAGGGCAGTAGTATAGTGCAGTAGAGCAGTAGTGGAGTGCAGTAGGGCAGTAGTGGAGTGCAGTAGTGTAGAGCAGTAGAGCAGTAGTATAGTAGCAGTAGTATAGTGCAGTAGGGCAGTAGTATAGTGCAGTAGTGTAGAGCAGTAGAGCAGTAGTATAGTAGCAGTAGTATAGTGCAGTAGAGCAGTAGTGGAGTGCAGTAGGGCAGTAGTATAGTGCAGTAGTGTAGAGCAGTAGAGCAGCATTGTTGTATTCCCAAACCAGCAACGTCCTGGAAAAAATGACTTACCAAAGTGCAATGCGGTCCTTCGGATAATTCAAGCGCTCAATGGTTCCGAGGAAGTAAGGCAGGGAATGGGCCGAATTTCGGCAGATGAGAGCAATAACGACCCTCGGAGCCAGGAGAGGAGATTCAGGACTCCAGCGCTCTTCGGGAAAGTAACCGAGAACCGGGCCGGAAATGTTCAGCAAACACAACAGACACAAAACAAGCACGAACATCGCCGAGACCCGCCGAGAAGTGCCCTTAATACACACTACCTTTAAGCTAGGAACACTTACACGCTGTTCATGAAGCGAAATCAAAGATTCAAAGGTGCTTTAAGGAGGTTCGGGTAAAATCAGTCGACCGACAGAAATCCAACCCAGTGACAACTCTGCAGCCTCCACACGCTTAAAGGGCACGTCACATCCACATCCACGATTAAAGGGGAGGCCCTTCCTGGGGAATTTAATGGCCCTGCCCTGAAATGCGTTCACTGGAGAGGAGAGATTTATTTATTTATTTATTTATTTTTGGAGTAAGATTAAAAGAAGTTGTTCAGAAGGTGTTGATTAATTTCCTATAACAGCAGCTCTGAAAGTAGTTCCAGCTGCAAGACAAATCACAGGTATATATTAATGCGCACCTTCTGATGCGTTGTCGTTTTCCATCCACAGCGATTTGTACGGTGGACGCTCCACATAACATGGGTCTAACAATAAACAAACTATTTAACAAAGAATATGTATAACTGTTCAAGCTTTCTGTGAGGAACAGTTTTATTTAAGGTTTATGGAGTTAAGGAGTCTCCAGTACCAGCACTTTGTAGCAGACAGTTTTCCACCACAGGAAAGTCTTCAGCACAGAGGAGTTTATTTGTATCTAAAGCTTGTATCATGACAAGCTTTAAAAAAAATCTTGTTAAATTCAGAGAAAGACAGAGAAAAAGTGAGAGGATGGTGAGGGAACGAATGTTGTGTGGACGCTGCGCAACGTTAATTTATTTATTTATTTAAAAAAAAAAAGCATGACATGTCGCTCATTAATAAATAAAAATTGTAGTGGTTGGTAAATTGGTGTGGTAAAAGAGGACATGATGTTATAGGAAAATAAACTTCAGGGTGCTAACAGTAACTCCACTTCATCACACCAGCCTGTCATTGATTCCTATATGGAATTAATTAATTAATTATTAATTTATTCTTTTGATTCAAATTTTGTGTAATTCTGAGACAAGGACTTAACAGAATGCACTTTGCAGACAGTTTTAAAAGTTTTCATTGTTTAATTTTAAGCCATTTTCCTCATATCTACTGACATAAATTTAATAATTTGCTAGTCGAGTCTCCTTAACTAACGCAGAACTTTTCCACTTGTAAAGTCACAGAGTTAAACAATATAAAAATCACATTTTTAAATTTATTTTATGTAAATAATAGAGCTTGACAATCAGTTAAGTAAACCAGGTCCTGTTCTGAGATCAGAGTTTAACAGCAGGTCCTAGTCGTTCCACTTCGAGTGTTAGGGAGGCGGCTGCGGGTTCATCCACCAGCCAGAAGAGCTCGCCCTGGGTCGGAGCGACGAGGGCTGAGGGCAGGACCGGACCGTCTCCACCCTCCAGTACTTGCTGTGAAGGTCAAGAGAAAAACAGAAGGAAGGAAAAGTGTGTGCAGACGTTTAGTTTCAAAGTTGAACATTTACATTTCTTCCTCTTCCTTGCAGAAATAAAGCAGAACTAACACAGAATATTTTTATACATGCCTTGAGCACGGGGGCTTTGCTGCCTCCGGTGGACACGAACACCACGCAGCGGGCCGCGTTCACCACGGGCAGTGTGAGGGTGACCCTCTGAGGGGGCGGTTTAGGAGAGTCGCTGATAGGAGCTACAGTCTTCTGCTTTTCCTGAGACAGAAACACAAATCATGAGCTAATAAAGAGCAGGTACCAGACTTTTACATAACCTTTATGTACCTTCATGTAGAGTTTATATGTGTAGATGATGTATAACAGACTTCATCTAGTTCATGCTGAATGTGTAGGCAATGTGACTGGACCTGAAGATGTCCATTAATAATGACACCCTTCGAATAAGTGTTGAGACAAGATTAATAATATAAGTGCAATTTCCACAACTCACTATTCATCCTTTTTCTGGATCTTACAAAGAATTTTAATAACATATAATCAGTAGATACTACTTTTTGTTTTCCAGTACCAACACTGAAACTGAAACCTCGAGTATCAGCCAATATTGATACCCATCCAGTATTTTTTTTCCTTTAAAAACTACTAAGCTTTAATTTTCTTAAACTTAAGCATATAAAAAATACAGGAAAAAATACATAGCTAAAACATGACTTGCACAAAACCACAGCTTTTTTTTAATTCAGTTAAATCACTTACATGGCAAATATAATAAATATTAAAATGTATAAAGTATAAATATAAAAAGTATGAACATTAACCCTAACAACAATAAAAAATATATATATTTATATAAATATATAATATATAATATAAATATATATATAAATCGCTTTCTACGTAAACATTTCCAGCTCCAAAAAAAATCTATTCAAAATCCAACTCCAATCTTATCCACATTTTTTTCAACATCAGATTGAATTAATTTTTTTTCTCTCCAATGTACGATCCTCCATATTTGGCTGGCATTGGCTGAATAACGATTTTTTGCTATCGGATCGGCGCCATCTCTAATAACCAGTATAATAAAAACCATAATACTGAATCAGTCACAGAATCACTTGTGCCTTTTTAAGTTTTCTTGCACTTCAGGAGCAAAGTGGATTGTTCATGTGTACTACCAGAGCAAGTGAAATAATGTTATAAAAATAGAATCCAATAAACTTTGTGCTATTTAATGTTAACTATAGTTATCTTAATACACCAATGTCCTAGGTAGCATGCAAAGTTTCCCATCCTGGCTTGCTAACATTCTGTAAGCTGTTAATGTTTACATGCTTAGATGCATGACGTTGGTCCAAACTGTTTCTTTCATAATAAGATCTTGTAAATACAATGGTAACAGTTTCTTAACCTTGCTGTTATTGTGTGATGGTTTGAGGTCTTTGGCTAAGCTGTAGGCTCTGTTGTATTAGCTATCTCTCTAATGTTAGCTAGTGATTAGCTAGTGCTGATTGGATTCCATTAGCTGGCTTGCAAACTAAACACATACATAATGATAATATATATGTGCTGGTTCTGTGGGGATTTTATGTCGGACAGATGGTATTTTGCTCGATGGTGGGTAATTCACGTTGGAAAGTCACAGAATTCTGCTCAAGATCTCATCCAGGGCCTCACAGAACCATGAGAAGACTCTACACATACATGTCTCAGCATTCAGGTGTCACCTGTAATAACGGGTGGTCTGGGAAGAGGGAGCACGTGTGTCCGTCAGGCCCCATGCCAAGCAACAACATATCAAACACCGGCGTTTGCTGCGTGTCGAACGCCTGTGGAGACGTGAGGAGATGTGAAAATCAGACTGACGAAGCTGGCTAAACTTAAAACACATGCTGGAAATGTGTCGTGTTTTAATCGGTGTACCTTACTCAGCTTCCTGGCGTAATCCTCTGCGCACTCCTGCACCGGTAAAGACGGCTCGATCGCCAAAACCCTGTCGTCTGGAATGTTAATTTTTGAAAACAACTGGTTCTAAAATGAAGAACGGAAGAAGTCATAGATGGATTAGTGATGACACTTTGCATTCACCAGACTTCTCACAATTCTTACACAAACACAAAATCAGAACTATTTGTGCTGATTGTGATTAATCATTAAATCCCACTATCATATGTGCAACATATATGATATGATATCCCACGTGGCAAAGAGTGGGCATACACATTTATAGAGATTATTTTTTATTCAGTACAAAAAGATACTGATATCAATTAGATTTTTTTCATTATTAGTATTTTATTAATGATATAGCCATTTTTTTGTTATTTATTAACAGTGAAGGAACATCATTGTCTTCATTGTATCCTAAGGGTATACAAAACTTTTGTTCTCAACTGTATGTACAGAATGCATGTGTAAACCTTAAGATTCTTTCACCATTAATTGCTGTGACATTGACATTTAACCCTTTTTTTTTCTCAGTAAAAGGTTTTGTCTATGTTTTGTAACCATGTTCTGTGGTGTAACAGGACGATATGGGTGTGTTGTAACTCACTAAAAACTCTGTTTTTGCCATTATTTGCCATATATATATATATATATATATATATATATATATATATATATATATATATAATGTAGTACATTGTTTATTGTTCAATAATCTATGTGTAATTCGTTTTTCATTTTTAACAGTCTAAGTTAGATGAAAAAGCAACTTAAATTTACATGCATGGTCAATTTTAATACATTCCTGTTTTTAATAAGTTGCTTGCTTGGTTATTATAACACTCATATATTCCTTATGTTATAGAAGTGCCAAAAAGTCACGTGAAAATACAATTAAATCATTATTCAAAAGTAATCATCATTCTAAATTTGCGTAACTCTAACAGGCCTAGTGCCCACCTGGACATCAGCACACTCTTCCACTTACCTTGTAAAGTCCATAAGTGCTCTCAGGATCATCGAAAGGAACCAGTCGCTCATCGCAGAAGCCCACCAGCCACCGGCTGCAGTCCAGGTTCGGCACAGCAGGCAGCTCCTTACTCAGGATAGACACCAGACTTCCTCCAGAGAGACCGAGGGAAAAAGAGCTAGCGCCGTTGCTGAGTGTCTTCTCAGCACGAGACGCTATGAGATGGGCCAGAGCAGGGCCAAGCTCGGCTGCTGAGCCAAACACCACCACTCTTCTGCCCGACATCGTCCCCTGGGATCACAGTGGGGAGAAGACGAGTGTAAAATGTCCTCTGATTTGAGACTAATAATAAACCTTGGGACAATTGTGGCTTGACGGTAGGTGTGCAGCAGGAGTGTGGCATATGGGTAGCACAGGATGGCTAAAATAAGCCTTGCCACCCCAGCTGCCACCCCAGTTATGACCACATCACATCTCTGGGTGGTTATTTACTCCTGTGCAATTCATGCAGATTGAATAAGTCAATTAAATGACTTATTAATTAACTCTAGCTTGTGCTTATTTAAACCATAGCCATTTTGATCAAATTCCTACAGGACAACTATTAACATTGTCCCTGCATGCCAATAAATAAAGAATAAAACACTTAGGGATACAAGAAAATAATCAACAACAGGGTGGTGTAATGCGGCCCAATCAGAAGCCGAGTAACTGTTACCACCAGGAAGTGTTTAAGTTCTCTTATACCATGGCAACTGGCCAAGGATTACAATTTTTTAATTATTAAAGAATGACATCCTACTCTTTATCCATTTATAGTTACAAATAATGTTGTAAAATCAGTGGAACAAGTTAGTTGCTGTTCTCACTTATGTTATAGCAGCTACAAACAGTCGATCCCTCTCCAGCCTCTCAAAAAAATAAAAATAAAAATAAAAAAGCCACACACCTTGTTTTGTTACTGAAAAACTGCAAACTATCTAGAGGACTTTTGCATGACGCAAAACTTATAAAGACACTGGAGACTCCTTGGATAACTGTTAAACAAACGTCTCCTTACAGATAACTTATAACCATATCAACAATTATATATTTTTCTTTGTTAAAGAACAAGACATTTTATTATCTGTGTAAGATGATGTGGAGCGACTGCCATACAAGTCCCAAATTGAATGAATTAACTGTTGCTATAGAAACGATAACATATTAGATCCTGTGATTTGATTTACAGCTGGAACTACTGTTGGAGCTGCCGTTATAGAAAACTAATCAACCCCTTCCGACCAATCAGATTTGAGAAATCAACAACACTGTGGTTTAAAAGGGTTTATAAGAAATTAGGCTGAAATGATACTTTATAAAGCATTCAGAGTTTAACCTGCGTGTCTGAAACATGGCCATGGCCATGATGTGCTTTAATACAATATCACAGAACAGGTGGAAACTGGGATGGAGGAGGTTCAGAGCAAATCTAATGAAGATTAAAGCAGGTACAGTTACACTGCCCACATGTAGGAACTTCTGAAGGCTTAAATTAGGTGTTTGGTTGAGCCAGAAAGGAATTCACTGAGTCTGAGCTCAGTCATTATGTGACTAAACTTAGCTCTGGTTTAAAGAAAAAAAGACTTACATCATATCTAATGCATTTATATAGTGAACAGGTTCCCAACTCTGGTCCTGTCCTGCACACTGTACTGTTATCTTTTCTCTAACACACCCACTTCAGCTCAGGAAGTGCTGATAATGAGGTGATTAGTTGAATCAGGTGTGTTAGAGCAGGGAAAACACTACAGTATGGAGGACAGGGGGTTCTCCAGGACCCTGTGGGAACCTGTACAGCCTATGTGCTGTAACAGGGTCTGGAAAGAAACCTGGACAAGATGCATCTAAGAGGAAGCACAAAAAAAGACCCAAACATTTGCACGTGGTAATATATGAGATGATAGCCTATACAGTAAGAGTGTTATCTGATCTGTTCTTAATCTCAGAATAAAATAATTGTTTTATTAATTACCTGTTCCGCTTTCTAACCTGTTAGGAAGTTAACTGCAGCTGTTGCAGTTGCTGACTTCCTCGTACGACGTGACCAAAGCCAATCAGCAGCCTGAGGAACTGTATCTGCCTTCAACGTGCTGAGCGGAATTACCGTAAATACGGCTCACACGTGCGCGGTGCAGTCGCCGCTCACGCGCATGCGCAGAATGCACAGAGTCGTAAATACCCTCTCAGACTTAATCTATGACTACTATTCTCAAACTATTGTTTTTCCAACTCAGGGAATCTCGTCTAGTATAGAAAAATTGCCAAAACATCCAACATGGCCTCTTATGAGCACAGAACAGAAAATATGCAGAAATATTTTATTTACTTATTAGCCTATTATTATTATAAACCAGGTACACAATATTAAACTGTAGATTCAAAACATTATGTATCATATTGACAGCATGTTTGCCAGGTTTTCTTAAAACAACAGTCAAAACACAAATATATTATATAATGTATATTTGAAAAAGAATCCAGGAAGTGTACTTCAGTAATGATGGTGGATGTAAAAAAATAAATAAATAAAATAATAAATAAATAAATAAATAAATAAATAAATAAAGCATAGTACACAAACTTGGTATACTATGATTAACCATTTATTTATTTGTTTGTTTGTTTGTTTGTTTGTTTATTGTTATATGAATAGAAAGATACCTTTGCACTAATGTTTGTTCAAATGATTAGACAGATTAATTTGTTGGATCTTTAATATCCTCTTAAACTTTTGGTCATATAGTGTTTTATTATAACAGCATATTTCCACATTTTTTATTAAAATAATAGTTATAGATACAAGTTACACTTTTTTTTTTAGATTAAATGGATTGTATGGATTGTGATCTACTGTTTCATTAACACTGGTTTATCTAACTTTATTTACTGTCCAGTTTTTTTTTTTAAAGGTGCATCATGTAAAAGTGGAAACTTTCCACACATCAGTAGGATTCATACTGTTGCATCTATTTTTATTTTATTTTTTAAAATGTTATCTAGTCTTAGCTCCATTTCAGTAGATGGCAGTAAAACTGAAACCACACGAACTGACCAGCAAAACTTTCTTTGCCCTGTGATACCGGGTTGCCAGATTGGACTAAATACATTCAATTCAATCACTCTTTAAAGCCTTCCTAAGTGACTATAAACAATCCCAGACTTGAGGAATCCGATCTAAACTATATTATAGCCATGAATACAAGGTTATTTGTGTCCAGACTAATGGACTGACGAATGTCGCCTCATTTTACGCGACTTGGCAACCCTGGACCCATTGCATACACATGAGCTTCCTTGTTTTCCAACATGGTAGTCGCGAGCTGAGAGAAGGAAGCATATGCAAAACTTTTACAGCACAGAACAGGTTTTAAAGGCTTTTGCACGAAACTAAGCGGCTTTATTTTAGATTTTACTGCCTGATCATTGAGGGAATAAAAGATGCTGACGCCTCTTTCAGCTTTTCAGACTCGGTTAGCTGATATCATGGAAACATTGGCCAAAGCGGCGGTGGTAGAGATCAGTAAACTTGTGGAGCTGGAATGTAAAATCCTCCTGTCTGAGGTGACCCGAGGTCAACACGAGATCGACTTCCTGAGGAAGAGACTGCAGCTGATGGAGAAACACATGTCAACAAATAATACAGCACTGCTTACATCAGTACAGGAGCACAGCTCCAGATCAGAGAACCAAAGCTCCAGAGCAGAGAAC
Organism: Pangasianodon gigas; assembly: GCA_022758105.1. Lineage (NCBI taxonomy): Eukaryota > Metazoa > Chordata > Actinopteri > Siluriformes > Pangasiidae > Pangasianodon > Pangasianodon gigas. The sequence continues at coordinate 4,084,152 of CM040476.1, read as the reverse complement.
CACAGCTCCAGAGCAGAGAACCACAGCTCCAGATCAGAGAACCAAAGCTCCAGATCAGAGAACCACAGCTCCAGATCAGAGAACCAAAGCTCCAGATCAGAGAACCACAGCTCCAGATCAGAGAACCACAGCTCCAGATCAGAGAACCACAGCTCCAGATCAGAGAACCACAGCTCCAGATCCGAGGACCACAGCCCCAGAACAGAAGTCCACAGCCCCAGAACAGAGAACCACAGCTCCAGATCCGAGGACCACAGCTCCAGAACAGAAGTCCACAGCCCCAGAAGAGAGAACCACAGCTCCAGAACAGAGAACCAGCCTCGTATTAAAAGGTGAATGTACCACGTTTGTTAAAAGAAACAGACTAAAGGACTAAAGCGCAGCTGCATCGTTCTGTTTAGGTAGAGACGAAGCAAGTGCTAAATCCCACTGCACCACTATCATCCTGTGGTCGTATGGCATTGTGGGTAATGACCACTAAAACTGTCCTTTGCTATGAGAAAAGGGTAAAAGCTGGTAATAAATCAAAAACTTGGTGATCAACTTTATAAATTTGTAAATACAACTTAGAGGATCATTCATGTGCCATTTTTTTAGGTGGGAAACTCAAATGTTGATGGTCCGACACACGTTATTAATAGTGACCAGGATTGTACGCACTAATCAAGTGTTCGTGCTAGACTGAATACTCGAGTTGTGGTGAAACATCCTCTAAGACTGTGTTTGATTATATCTAGAGAGAGTGAGCTGGAAGAGTTTGGTGGAGGTGATGCTGCTTTGGTCGACACTCCTGTGACCACTGAACAGGATCACGTAAGTTTTCCTTAATGCTTTTTTTTTAATGAAACTGTCAATGTGAGACATACTTTTAAAGAGATGCTGAATGTATAAGATGCCATAGCTTTTAATATTGTGTAGACTGATACAAGAGAGAAACAACATGACTGTTGTCTGCAGCAGCATCACGGAGAAAAGCAGACTACTGAAGTAAAGATTAAACAGGAGGGGTTCTGGGATGCTGAATTAGGAGGAGAGAAGGCGAGAGATGGTGGTGAGTTTGTGCTCATTTTTATCTAATTTCATCTGATTAAAAAGTCCAGTGATTGAGTCTTATCTTCTAACATATCATTTTATATTACTTTTTTTATATTAATATAAAAATTTATCTAGGAAATCTTTTTTTTCTCTTTTCCACTACCATGTAATAGACAAAATAGACATTTAAGACAAAACATATATCTATAAGTATATATGTAGGGTGTCTATGAATTGCACAGTACTGGATATGTATGTTAACCTTTAATGCTTTCATGCTTTAATGTATGATATTCAGTCCAAATATTAAAGCTGTTTCATAATGCGATTTGCAATATTGCCATGCTCAGATACTAACATATAAAAATGTTATGATCTATGTTAAGGTTGCTAGCTTGATGACCATTCCTAGCTAGCTAACCTGACCTTAGTTATGTAATAAAATAAAAGTAATAAAACATATGGGAGCATGCTGTTATAGGAAAATAATCAGCGGTGGCATGATGTGATGAAGCGGAGTTACTGTTATTGGACTGACGCACATTATTTTCCAGTAACAGCATGTTTTATTGATGTGTTTTATTCCTCCTATGCCAATAATTACATTTATTATTTATTTATTATTTATTAATTACTATTGACTTTGCCAACACTGACATTTTTGTATTTATTAATGAATGACTTGTGCTTTTTATTTGTCAGTGAAAAAATTTAAACCCAGAAATAAGCCATAAAATGAATTCATATTCAGTCATAAATGTTAAATATTATTATTAATAATTGTGTCATTATTTGTCGCTTGCAGTACACAGCACTGAGGAAATATCCACCAGACATCTCAATGATGAATCTGCTGACAGACGGACATTTTCAGCTCATCCACAGGACAGAAGCTTTTTTGAAAATAATTTACACGTCCCTGAAGGGTCTGTTTTAAAAGTGCATTCGAGCTCAGAGACTGAAAGCACACACACTTATCTCCTGCCAAAGCCCGTCAGGAGACGCACGGCCTCCAGGTTCAAGGAGGAGAAGCGCTTTGCGTGTCCGCTCTGTGCAAAGTGCTTCAAGTGCTTCAGCCAGCTGGAAATCCACAAGCGGAGTCACACAGGTGAGAAGCCGTACAGGTGCACGCTGTGTGGTAAGAGGTACGCACAGAAAGGTCACCTGTACACACACCAGCGCACACACACTGGAGAGAAGCCGTACCGCTGCATGCACTGTGGCAAAGCTTTCATCCAGAAGTGCTCTCTGGATATGCACCAGAGAACTCACACTGGAGAGAAACCCTTCATCTGTGTCAAATGTGGGAAAGGCTTTACCAAGAAATTCAATCTGAACAAACATCTGGCTGTACATTCAGACGTCACATCTGGCTTCAGTGATCTGAATGTCAGAACTGTGAACGGACCCGGGCTCCGCTCCTCAAGCATCGATCACTGAGATTTCACTAATGATTTGACATCCCAAACTTCACTAACACTTTTTACATGCTGGCTAACTTTCCTGAAATCACCTTACACATTGCTGTTTCAAGGAATGTTAGCTGAGTAATGTTAGCTTCGTTTTCTAGCAAATGAACATGAACTTGTGGTAGCAACCTGTGGTAAGTTAAATAGATAGTAAAGCTAATGTTACCTAACTAACATTAACTGAATCTGTAACGTGGTAAAGTCATTTAATTAATATTAGCTAACTTAGCAAAGAGATAGATAACAAAGAGATCTACTGAACTAGCATTAACTGAAAGAGCTAGATAACATTAGCTTCATTAGTTAGCTAGTTCAGTTAATGTTAAAAATTAAAATCAAAATTAATGGAAAAAGCAACTTCTATAAGGTAATTTTAGCTCTTCGACAGTGTTAGTTAGGTAATGTTAGCTTTGTTATCTAGCTAACTAACATTAACTGAAACATCAATTGAGGATAAGGTAATGTTAGCCAAGTTAGCAAGATTGCAAAACAATCGTTACCTAATGTTAATGGAAACGGCAACTTCTGGGAAGGTAATTTTAGCTCTTAGTTAATGTTAGTTAGGTAATATTAATTTTGTTATCTAGCTAACTAACATTAACTGAAACAGCAACTTGTAGCAAGATCATTTTTGGCTAGGTTAATTATGTAACATGAGTCACAGAGTTAGTTGGTTTGGATTGCTGTGATTTAGCAAGCTAGCTATCTTAGCTAAAATACTTTACCACAGGTTGCTATTTCAGTTCAGGTTAGTTAGGTGACTTTAGCTTTGTTATCTAGCTAAGTAGCGCTGCTTGATAACTATTGCTAGCTAACTAACCACAGCTTAGGAAAATCATCCCCCTTTTCAGAAATCATCTTAATATTTAATTATGCTGTGTGAAATTAATAAGACTTTGACATTACTTGGGTGATTGCCTAGCTAATTACCTATTTTGTGTGGATTTTTATTTCTCTGCGTAGCAAGATTTTTAAAGGCTGTTGTTGAGATTTAGCCTTTTTTTTCTTGTGAAATGTGTTCCAATAACATTTGGAGGGAGGAAAAATTTGTTATAATGCTAACTGGGCTTTCTTTGTTTTTTTAACAAGCTGAAAAATATTAAAGTATTTAAATATAGCTATGGCCCAACCATTCTCTTGTAAAATGTTTTATTTCAGAATTCAAACACTGT
>CM040476.1:4031925-4077876 GCA_022758105.1 Pangasianodon gigas | reverse complement strand
CCTCTCATAGCATGCTCATAGCACTCTCATAGCACTTTCATACCACTCTAATAGCCCTTTCATAGCACTCTCATAGCACTCTTATGGTCCTCTCATAGCACTCTCATAGCCCTCTCATAGTACACTCATAGCACTCTCATAACACTCTCATGCCACTCTAATAGCACTCTCATAGCACTCATAGCACTCTCATAGCCCGCTCATAGCCCTCTCATAGCCCTCTCATAGCACTCTCATAGCCCTCTCACAACACTCTCATAGCACTCTCATAGCACTCTCATAGCCCGCTCATAGCCCTCTCATAGCCCTCTCACAACACTCTCATACCACTCTCATAGCCCTCTAATAGCCCTCTCATAGCACTCTCATAGCACTCTCATAGTCCTCTCATAGCATGCTCATAGCACTCTCATAGCACTTTCATAGCACTCTAATAGCCCTTTCATAGCACTCTCATAGCACTCTCATAGTCCTCTCATAGCACTCTCATAGCCCTCTCATAGCCCTCTCATAGCACACTCATAGCACTCTCATAGCACTCTCATAGTCCTCTCATAGCATAGCACTCTCATAGCAATTTCATACCACTCTAATAGCCCTTTCATAACACTCTCATAGCCCTCTCATAGTCCTCTCATAGCACTCTCATAGCCCTCTCATAGCACACTCATAGCACTCTCATAGCACTTTCATGCCACTCTAATAGCACTCTCATAGTCCTCTCATAGCACTCTCATAGTCCTCTCATAGCATGCTCATAGCACTCTCATAGCACTTTCATACCACTCTAATAGCCCTTTCATAGCACTCTCATAGCACACTCATAGCACTCTCATAGCCCTCTCATACCACTTTTACAACACTCGTACAACATCCAGCACATCTTATACTTCTAATAATGCCGGAGTAATTATTCTACAGAGACACAAATAAAGGTAAACATTTCATTTCATATTCAAGATGGACAATAAGACAATGTCAATGAGCATACAACTAAAATAACCCAGAAGGCCATGCATGGCTTAGCCAATCTCCTGAATCCCAGTGACATTTTATGGAAGTTTGTTGAAATTTTGAGTCCATCATTGGGATCCTTGTAACCTTGTGGAATTAAAGATGATTTGCCAAGAGGACTGGATCAAATTGAACCACAATCCTGCAAAAAGCATCTCAAAGCTGTAACTGGCAACAACAGCTTTACAACAAAGTACTAATGATGTTCCTCTTCTGGTGTCCATATGCTTTTTTTTTTGCCTATCAATTTTTGTATTTTGACTTATGAATGCATACTTCCTGTTCATTTTTATAAGCATGAAGTCAAAAGACATTATGTGTGTAAATTTGAACTGGATGTATGCACTGGAAGTATATTAAATAACAAAAACAGAAGTATCTAAATGCTTATTTCCTCTCACTGTATCTTAGACTCATAATAGTGCTTCAGTATTTATTCCACAATGATTTAAATAAAGGCATTTTATTATCTGACATCCAACAGCTTAAAGGTGGAGTATTTATTCCACACTATCCAAGCAAATAAAGGCAAAACTAATTTAATCATTTAACCTTCAACCTTTATCTTAATTGTACATTTTATCTATCTTATCTTACACTTATATTAAAGCTCTCTGAGCAAAAGACGGTAAAACAAATTTTATTTTTTAATAATCATCACCATCATCCAAGAACATCTTACTGTTACAGTATTAAAGTTAATATTGGAGTATTTATTCCACACTGTTTGAGCAAATTTTATTTTACCCTTATATTAAAGCTTGGGTATTTAATTATTATATATATACAATGTCCCAAAAAAAAGACTAATTTTACTCTTTATCATTAAACACCATTGATCTTACTCTTATATTATACACATTCTATTACACTTATAATAAAATCTTACAATTGTTTGCTCAGGAAGCTTTAACTTACTGTATGTGTAAGATAATGTACAGTACTGTGCAAAAGTCTTAGGCACGTGCAAAGAAATGCTGTAGAGAAAAGATTCCTTCAAAAATGATGAAATTAAATGTTTCTACATTTAAAAAAACTATAAAGAGCAGTAAACAGTAATCAATGAAACAAAGTCAATATTTGGTGTGATGATCCTTCACTTTAAAAAAAAATAGTAGTCTCAGGTACAGTGTGTGCAGTTTTATAAGGAAATGAGCTGTAAGTGTTACTGAGCATCTTGCAGAAGCAGCCACAGTTCTTCTGGAGACTTTGACTGTCGACTCGCTTCTTATTTTTGCAGCAAAACCCAGCAGCCTTCATTATGTTTTTTATCTGAAAAGTGTCTCTTATGTCATCTGCTGCTTTCTTTACTGACATACAAATTTAATTTTGTGCTGGAAAACTAATGTTTGGAATCTAAAAAGTTTTTGTACTGAATCAATAATGTAGAAGTCATAAAATAAAAATCTATAATAAAGTTTGTACTAAAAAAAATAGGGTGCCTAAGACTTTTGCACAGTACTGTATATGTTCAAGCAAAAAAAAAAAAAAAGTAAGATTAATTTTATTTAACCTTCAGCATCTTTATCTTAATCTTACACTATCCATCCTAACGTATTGTACGGTGTCCGAAATAAAATTAAGACTAACTTTACTCTTTAACATTAAACACCTCCGTATTACTCTTACATTATTACATGTAATCTCACACTTATAATAAAATTACTTTTACCCGTATTCGATGCTGGTGTGGAGTGATATCAAAGTGATTCGGCGTCAGAATGGTGCTACAACTGTTTTTTAGCTCTGTGATGTTGTTTTGTCCGTTTTTATAGATAACTGTTTGTCAGACAATATCAGAAACACATGATCAATCTGTCTGAGATAAAGAACAAGTCCACATGGCTGAAGACAACCCTGTGATCGCTGTGTAAATCTGTAAACTGATGCTCTGCTATTGGTTACTTTTTGTGTAAGGAGAACATTATGTACATTAAATTGCTTGAACTATCACTTAACGACTTGTGAGAATGAATAATCCCTTGTGTTGAACAGAAGCTGGACATCGTCCCACCATCGACGGCGTGTTTGGGAAGGAGTGGTGCATGGATCTGTGGAGAGACAAGGAGTCTAGTGGGGTACAGAAGCATCAGAGCCATGTGGACCCGTGTATGGTAGAGGTGTGTGTGTGTGTGTGTGTATCAGTCAGTCCATATTTCATTTCTGTTCTGTTCTAGCTCTCGGTCATGTAATTAAGCTGGAGTAATAGCATGGATTCAATTTTTTTAATGAACCTGAAATTACCCCAATGTTTATTCATTTTTTTCTGGATGGTGGGCCAGTGAAACTGGTAGGGACTATACATTTACACCATAACAATTAATCACAGTAGTGATAAACACAGTAGGCCACTGATCTGACTTTGAAGAAGCCGTTCACGTCACTGTAACAGTCGTACCAAATTCTGTGCAGTGCAGCTGTCTGGGGGTGGGGCGGTCTGAGGTTGTCTGAGGGTGGAGTAGACTGAGGGTGGAGTAGTTTGAGAGAGTTGCAGCCTGAGGGTGGAGTAGTCTGAGGGCGGGACATTTTGAGAGCGTTGCAGCCTGAGGGTGGAGCAGACTGAGGGTGGAGTAGTCTGCGGGTGGGACGTTTTGAGAGAGTTGCAGCCTGAGGGTGGAGTAGTTTGAGAGAGTTGCAGCCTGAGGGTGGAGTAGTCTGCGGGTGGGACATTTTGAGAGCGTTGCAGCCTGAGGGTGGAGTAGTCTGCGGGTGGGACGTTTTGAGAGAGTTGCAGACTGAGGGTGGAGTAGTCTGAGGGTGGAGTAGTCTGAGGGTGGGATGTTTTGAGAGCGTTGCAGCCTGAGGGTGGAGCAGCCTGAGGGTGGAGTAGTCTGCGGGTGGAGTAGTCTGGAGTAGTCTGAGAGAGTTGCAGCCTGAGGGTGGAGCAGCCTGAGGGTGGGACGTTTTGAGAGCGTTGCAGCCTGAGGGTGGAGCAGACTGAGGGTGGAGTAGTCTGCGGGCGGGACGTTTTGAGAGAGTTGTAGACTGAGGGTGGAGTAGTCTGAGGGTGGAGTAGTCTGAGGGTGGAGTAGTCTGTGGGTGGGACATTTTGAGAGAGTTGGTGGAGTAGCCTGAGGGTGGAGTAGTCTGAGGGTGGGACATTTTGAGAGAGTTGTAGACTGAGGGTGGAGTAGCCTGAGGGTGGAGTAGTCTGACGGTGGGACATTTTGAGAGAGTATGTATTACCTGTTTTATTTTCTTGCTAGTAATTTTTTTTAAAATGAGGTCACTTGTCAGTCATCCTCACTGCCACACGCTTGTCATAGGCAGTCATAGGCAGGTGGCACTGTCTGAGGGCGGGGCAGTCTGAGGGCGGGGCAGTCTGAGGGCGGGGCAGTCTGGTTTAATTATTCTGTTTGATTTCTGTTTGTTAGTCTATTGATCTGATGGAAGATGAAGGACCCGACATGATCATCATCAAAGACGAGACGTTTGACGACGGCCCGGGCAAAAGCAAGCCACAGGCCAACTCGAGGAGCAGTGAGAAAGGTGCAGTAAATAAGAACCGTATAAATCTTATACTCACTGTTTACACTTTGCAACGTTCACATTTTACTTTATTGACGTACAGACCCTGCGTTCTCGGGTGTGGAACGGGACGTGGCTCAGAGGAGTGAGGAATTCCTCACGTACGCTGCGGCGTTAGACAACGCGCAGCTGAGACGCGCAGCCGAACAGACGTTTGACATCAGAGCAGACCCGAGACCGTCTGCGCTCGGAGACACCGCCACGTCGTCCAACGTGAGCTCGGAGGAGTTCGGCGGATTCTTTCCTGCTAACATGCCCATGAACGCTCAGAAGAACTTCACGTCCGGTTCGGAGCAGAAGAAGTTTGAATGCGTGTTCTGCGGAAAGAACTTTAACTACTTAAGCTATTTAAAAGTGCACTTACGGACGCACTCCGGAGAGAAACCCTTCGGCTGTACGGTGTGCGGCAAACGCTTCGCTCAGAAGACGTACCTCAAAATCCACATGCGCACTCACTCTGGAGAGAGACCCTACACGTGCATGGAGTGTGCCAAGAGCTTTTCACAGAAGAGTTCGCTGAATATACACCTGCGCAGCCACACCGGAGAGAAACCGTACAGCTGCGTGGACTGTGGGAAACGCTACGCTTATAAACACGGCTTCAATATCCATCAGTGCAACAGCTAAACCTATTAGTGTTAAATCTGTAGCTAGGATATTCCAATAGTCAACACACACACTGTGCATTGTGCAGATCGGCACATAACACTCAGCTACCAGTTTAGGTAAACCAAGCTACAGTTACTGACTGCTTAAATTTATTGGCTCCCTCCTCTACCCTGTCCATCATTAGAAAGGTACAGATGCTCAGCAGATGTTATTTGGGTGGTGTACATTCTTAGCACAGTATTAACACTGACATACTGAGGTGTGTGTGTGTGTGTGTGAGTGTGTGTGTGAGTGTGTGTGTGTGTGGTGCCGGTACGAGTGTATCAGGTACAGTAGTGTTGTTGTTGGGTTTTTTAACACCCCAATAGAATCTAATACAAAAAAATGCTTGATGGGAACAGAAATAATCGGAATTACTGTATAAATATTGACAGGTCCCTGGAGGACTAGTGGTTAGGCCACAGCGCTCTCACTGCTGCGGCCCGGGTTCGATTCCTGGCCAGAGAACCAACCCCAGCCACTGGGGCTGCGTGCAACAGTGCGCTCTCAGTGCTGGTCCCAAGCCCAGATAAAATTGGGGAGGGTTGTGTCAGGAAGTGCATCCGGCATAAAAACTGTGCCAAATCAAATACGCGGACCAATAATCCGCTGTGGTGACCCCTAACGGGAGCAGCCGAAAGAGGAACAACAACTTTATAAATATTGACAACTTTTTTTCTGTTTAACTTTAGCTTCTAAGTAAGGGATGAAACAAGTTTTATGTGAGGAGAGGTTTATATAACATTTATGGAAGGAGTCTCCAGTGTCAGCGTATTGTAACAGTCAGAAAACATTTTCCTCCATAGGAAAGTCTTCATAGTTTCTCAGTAACATGACAAGCTGGTTTTTTTTGTCTTATTAACTTTAAATGCGTGATTAAAAAAAGAGAGGCTGGTCCCGGAACGACTGTTTATAGCTGCTATAAAGGAAGCAATAACAGGAACTAACTTGTTTCACAGATGTTCCACAAGTATTAATCTCAACTATAAATGGATAAAAAGTATAAAAGTATAAAACATTTTTAATGGTTGGCGAAGTCCTCTGTGGTAGAAGAGGAATAAAACACTTAGGGACGCGCTGTTATTGGAAAAGAATCAATTTCAAGGTGGAAACAGTAACTCCACTCCATCAACCCTGCGTTGATTATTTTCCTATAACAGCACAACACAGAGTGCTTTACTCCTCACTTACATCATCATTACTGATATTATGTACATTTTCGCTCCATTATATTGCCAGGGCTCAGCTCCAAAATCCTTCCTTCTTCAGTTTTCCCCGGGTAGAGCGGAGGCTGAACCGGTGCAGAGTCATGAACAGGCTCCAGTCAGTAAATGTACCTGTACAGTGACCTGTAGCGTAGGTATAAATGTAAGTTATGTGAATCTGATAAACTGGTAGCTCAGTGTAAAATCTCATTAAAAACACTAAAAAAGTCTTGTGCATGTTGGTGAACTGTTTTCTTAGCATAGAATAAATTATTCTTGTATTATGATTTTTAAATCGTACCTTTTCTGTTGTCCATTTTTTTCCAAACACCACACAAGAATAAACTGTTCCACTAAGGACTAAATGTTCAGAAGGTGAAGATTATAATTATTATTATTTTTATTTCTCCTGTTACATTTGATGTGTTTATTGAGTGAGTGAAGTTATTGGTATTCAGCATTTTGTACAGACTTTTCAGTATTTATTTACCCTGGTATCAGCTTTCTACTCATTTTCCTTTCTTGGCTGATTAATAAATCATGCTTAGAAGGTTCCTGATGAATTCTCACAAGATTTTCTCTTTTTTTGAGTGTTTTTTTCTGGTACTGTTTAATGTAATGGCTTCACTGTTCATCGTTCAAGATCTGAGTGACTTTATTTGTGGGGCTATAAATCCTTGATAGTTTTGATTTTTAAAATGACTAAAAATAAATAAAAATATCCTGTTTTTTAAATACTTCTGATTTTTTATATAACTTTAAGAAGTCCTTTTTTTAATTAACTTTTGTATTAACTTATTTTTATTGCTTTTTTAAATTATTTGTACTTGTTACACAAGTAATTAGCTGTTTATTACTTGTGTTTTCATATTACTTTTTAAAACACCTATTTCTATTTATTTCCTTGTTTTTTGTTGCTTCTGTTTTGTTATATCTTTTGATTTTTAAATTTCCTTTTTTGTAAAAACATCTTTTTTTCATTAGTTGTTTTTCTTTTATTTTATAAACATTTTTAAGTACTTATTAAATTACTTTTCATTGGTATTTAAATTAGTTTATTTACAGCATGGATTTGCAAGTTAAATTTTTTTTTAAAAATAGTTCATTTTACATTATACACACATTCACGTTATACAAGTGGGAGTCAAATGAAAATCTTAAAAGTGTGACAAAAATTAGACTTGACTCCAGTTATTTTCCAGAGGGATCCAGACGCTCTTTAAGCAAGCTGGAAGTGCTTGTGTTGAACGAAATGGAGATTTTGTAGAAAAATGACATTTTTTACGACAACTATTTGCAATAAACAACGCAAAATAAAAAAATAAGTTTTTGGTTAACTCACCCTCATAAAATTGTGCAACATCTTCAACTCTCTTCCTGAAAGATTAGAAAAAAATGGAGATAAATTCATACCTGCATTTCATTAGGTAGATTTGCCAGCAACGTTACTTGTGATTTTTACTGTTTAATACTGTTTTTATTTTAGTTTTTTTTTCTGAAGTTTTATTTTTTGTTAACTATAATATTTCCATGTTGGTATCAAGACACCTACTACTCAGAGCACACACACCTTTACTATTAATAAAAAGAAATGTGATTATATGGCTTGAGTCTAAACAAACGAATCAGATCAGGTCACTTGTCATGTGCAATGTGGACAGTCGAAAAATCAGATTTAAAATCAAATTAAATAAGTTTTGTGCTGCTGTGTGGAAAAAAACAGACATACTTTAAGCTTATATATATATTATATATATATATATATATATATATATATATATATATATATATATATATATATATATATATTATATATATATATATATATATATATATATATATATATATATACACACACACACACACACACACAGTACTGTGCAAAAGTCTTAGGCACCCTATATTTTTTTAGTACAAACTTTGTTATAGATTTTTATTTTATGACTTCTACATTATTGATTCAGTAAAAAAACATTTTAGATTCCAAACATTAGTTTTCCAGCACAAAATTAAATGTTCCAGAAAAATGTTTGTATGTCAGTAAAGAAAGCAGCAGATTACATAAGAGAGACTTTTCAGATAAAAACAGAATGAAGGCTGCTGGGTTTCGCTGCAGAAATAAGAAGCGAGTCGACAGTCAAAGTCTCCAGAAGAACTGTGGCTGCTTCTGCAAGATGCTCAGTAACACTTACAGCTCATTTCCTTATAAAACTGCACACACTGCACCATTATTTTTTTAAAGTGAAGGATCATCACACCAAATATTGACTTTGTTTCATTTATTACTGTTTACTGCTCTTTATAGTATTTTTGTAATGTAGAAACATTTAATTTCATTATTGTTGAAGGCATCTTTGCTCTGCAGCATTTCTTTGCATGTGCCTAAGACTTTTGCACAGAACTGTATATATATAATTTCTTGAAAGTATGTAGAAGGTGCTTCATATCATCACACTGAAAACAACACACCAGATTTTTCTAAAATACATCATATATTTGAAGTTGGTACATAAAATCCATACTACTGATGCAAATTCAAAGTTTTTTTTTTTTTTTACAAGTGTAGTTTGAGATTAACTATTGGCATATGAACTAGAAACGAGATGCTGAGATTAAAGCTTTATGCCTGGGCCACACTATGACATTTATACCATCCTAACTGATGTTAAAAAGTGTGAGAGACGCCAGATATAATGACAGATATAATGGGTTTTTTTTCTTTTTTCTGGATCATCCTCTCAGAATAAAACACCACATGCTTTCAGGTTCTGCTCATGAATAATGATCTCAGATCGTAGAATCTCGTGGAGTTCCTCCTGAACAAACAAGATAACAGATGACTAGAGTTTAGCTCGGCTCTCACTGACCACGACAGAACACAAGCCAGTGTTCACGAACACTCCCTCATTGTTGAGTGGTGAACATGGAAAATATTTATTATTTATGATTTTAAACCGGGGTCATGACTGGACCGTGTAGATCAGAGGAGTTAAGATCTATTCGGCGGCCATCTTGGCGCTACTCTCGAACAGTTCTGTTCAGTTTCTATAAACCAGAAAACGGATTGACATGATGTTTCAAAAACAGATTTGAAGTAAGTGTTAAAAATCTGTGAGTAAGTAACATGAGATCTATGGAAATGACAAGCAAAGCACCCTGTGTTAATAGCCTAACAGGTTCTGCATGTCTGCTAACCAACAAGGTGATTGGCTCGTTACTGAGAGGCGGAGTTTACGCAATACAGCTGCCAAAGGTGGAGACGATGTCTCGGAGGATTGTGCGAAGACAAAACCACCATCGCGAGTTAACAGGCTTCGTACTGGCCCTCGCTCAGGAGTGCTTAATGTGTAGATGACGTCTACGAGGATTACGCAAAAAACAAAAACAAAAAACCACGTACAAGCTCCATACTCTCTGCAGTTATATACTGGTGGTTGCACCAATCACAGGCTTGTCTTTGACACATGACCCAATGAGCGAAGGCTACACACGACGCTCTGTGATTACGTCATGTTGTTCGTGAAAGCCAGCCGAACATTGTCTCTGCAGGAAGTATTTTTTTCTTTCCACGCAGCCCAATTCATATTTCAGGCTGTCTCTACATTCTGTTTACACACACACTCCACACCCACAATTGTTTAAGACCAGCCTAAAATCAGGACGAAACAGCTGCAAAAATCAGCCTGATTCTCTTCTAGTGTGGCTCAGGCATTAGTTACACAAAATTCTCACATTAGCTTATTTGTTTCTTGTAACATTTTGGTGTTAAGAACCTAGAAAAAGTGTTGAAAGACTTGAAAAAACTGAGAAACAGAGAAAGACAGTAAGTGAAAGAAAATTTGATTAAAAAACTTTCTTTCCAGAGATGAAATCAATACAACAGTTTTTTGTCGTACTGCATGTAAAAAAAAAAATTAAAAAAATAATAATAATAAAGTCACTGCCATTTTTCAACAGAGTTCCTCATTCTGCCGTTTATCTTGCTATGAATAGCCAGGTGGTGAGTCAGGTTGCCTTTCTGTGTGAAGCTTTTCCCGCAGATGGTGCAGATGTACGGCCGCTCTCCCTTGTGGATGCGCTCGTGAGTGGTAAGGTTTCCTTTCTGTGAGAACCCTCTTCCGCAGAAGCTGCACGTGTGAGGCCGTTCTCCCGTGTGCACGGCGTAGTGAACCTTCAGGTTGGCTTTGGAGTGAAAATATTTGCCGCACATCTCGCAGCGGAACCTCATGTCTGCCGTTTTGGCAGGCGTTTTTTCTGGAGGCAGACACTTGTGAGTTCGGAGGAGGTTCTTTTGCGGGAAGACGACTTTGCAGGTGCGGCACGCGTGCGCGTTCTGCTTTTGGTGACTTTTCATGTGCAACGTGAGGCCGTTCCTCCTCAGGAACGTCTTCCCACATTCGGGACAGGTGAAGTCCGTCTTGCCTGAGTCGTCGCCTGGACCGGGTTGGTGATGTATATTGAATCTGTCGAAGTAATTAAAAACGTGACCACTACCTCCACCTGAGCCGGTCATATACTCTGAATCGGTTAAAATGTCCTGCTCCACCTCCTGCTCCACCTCATCCTGTCTCTCAAATGCTGCGGCTTCTGCCCGTTCACCCTCCATAAACTCAATGGGCATGCAGTGCTGCTCAAACTCCAGCTGACCTTCTTCCTCAACATCATCATCGTCATTGTCATCATCATCGCCCGACACTATGACATGCTGAACAGTGCCATCCATAGATATGAGCTTCGTTGCGGCGGCTCTCGGGGAATCCGGCGCCATGGTGTCGACGTCGGATGTCTCCGGAAATCCTGCAGATATGAAGTGTATGTCGTCGTCATTTGTGTTGTCATCAGCCATGTCTTCTGAAACGTCATGACGATCTGATGAGGCGGAGGTCGTCTTTCTTCTGCTCCTTGATGCTGTATTGGGATAAAACAGATTAATCGTTAATAATTAATCAAACATTAACGTTCTACCTCAGCTAACACAAGATAGAGCAGTACAATCAGTTCATTTTGGTATGAATGGTTTTTTTGCACGTCAGTGTAATGCGATTGGTCAGGAATTTAGCCCATGTAAATTTTTTTTGGGTTTCTTTTGGGTGGTTTTACCCCTGTAAGTCACACAAAAGCATTTTTATTGGAGAAAATACAAAATGCTACAACCGTTAACTACAGGTAATGATGGTGCCAAAATGTAAAATGTAAATGTTTAAGTTAAATGGCGAAACAGAAAAGAGTTGGTCTTATCGCCACAGGTTCGAATCCCGGGGATGTCACGGCCAAACCATTGCCAGGAGTCAAGAGAGTAGAGTCAAGACTGCTCTCTGGGTAAGAGGGATGGCATACGCTCTCTCCCCTGTCAATCACAGCGACACTGGCCAATCACAATCGCCTGTGAGCTCATGTATACGGAAGAGGGCTGATAGCGCTTTTCTCTGAGCGGGTTACGCTGCCTCAGCATGAGCAGCAGTTCGAAAGGTTGTGGAGGTTTGCTTGACGGAGGAAGCACGTGTTAACCTTCACGCTCTCCGGTTTGTAGCTGCTGTCTGATAGGAAAGAGTGAGCCAGTGGGGAGAAATTTTTCACTTATAGATCCATGTTCTAGTTTTAGGATAACATGTTATTCCTGTTAATGCATATTTAAACTAGTGAAAGGATAACAAACTGATTTACATGTACTCTATACATGCATTTCGTCCAGTGGGGAAAAGTGACGCATGTTTAATTTCACAGAAACTGCAAATCAGCTGGTGTACATCAACTCTGTGGTTGTTTGGTTAAATTTTACCTCTGTACTGACCTCTATGCAAATGTTATCAGACAAAAAAGATGAATAGTGAAAATGAAGTCAGTCCATTTCACAACGTCGTTTTGGTGTGGATCTCTGTAAACCTGCGTTCCCGTCAGTATAACGCTGACCTGTGCTTCACTTGGACGTTTAATCGGTTTGCAAAGTAGGTGTGAAAGCCCCCTTAAACAAAAGAGCATTCTTTTGTTTTTAAACAAATTAAATTTAGAAAATCTAGAAACAAGACCTCATGAGAGCTAAAATCATCCATTTTATTGAACGCAATTTTTTTTATACTAAGCACTCAAGATTAAAACTGATATTAATAAAAGAATTATTTGTTAATTAATTATGATCAGGATTTTTTTCTTAGATCACAGGCAACCTTATGCTTGTTTTGGGAAATTCCTGTGTAATTCAAACACTGACTGAAAAGTTATGAATGATGTTTAATTTCCGTCTTACTTGGATTGATGACGCAGATTTCCTGTTCAGAAACCTCCTCTTTGATGGCACGCACATTGCTGTCGTCATCGTTTTCAGGCTGCATCAAAGAAGCAAACAGTTAACACACTTAACTTCACTCAGACATCTTGTTTTTTTGTACAACAATACGTGTGATATAGAATACAGTTTAAGTAAAGGCAGGAAATGTGACCTCATCAGACACATCCGGCTCCACCTCGACCGCCTCCTCTTCTGTCCTGGGCCTCCTGTCCCACAGACTGGAGCACCACTCCTTCCCGAAGATGCCGTTAATGGATGGTGGAGCGTCTGATGTTTTGGAGAAAGAGAACTAGATTAATATGATGTTTGTGGACTATGATTAGAAAGGGACCACAAGGGGATCGTCACTGGGCAGATGTTATTTGGGATATTAGTGCAACATTAACATTAACACTGATGTGGTAGTGTGTGTGTGATGCTGGTATGAGTGTATCAGGTGCAGCATGAGCATTGATGTACTTGCGGCACTTTTTTACACGCTCCTTCCTTATTGGTCACCTTGTAGGTTTACAGTTAGAGACTAAAGCTCATCTTTTTCACGAACAGTGTGTGTTGATCACGCTCCGGTCTGTTTCAGTGTTGCCAACTTGGTGACATTGTAGCTTGATTTGGCGATTTTTAGATCTTAGTGACTATCTATGTTTATAACAACCAATCACTGATCACCCTAGTCCTTAACAACCAATCACTGATCACCCTTGGAATTAACGACCAATCACTGATCACCCTTGGAATTAACGACCAATCACTGATCAACATTGTCCTTAACGACCAATCACTGATCACCCTAGTCCTTAACAACCAATCGCAGATCACCCTAGTCCTTAACAACCAATCACTGATCACCCTAGTCCTTAACGACCAATCACTGATCACCCTTGGCCTTAACGACCAATCACTGATCACCCTTGTCCTTAACGACCATTCACTGATCACCCTTGTCCTTAACAACCAATCAGTGATCATCATTGTCCTTAACAACCAATCACTGCTCACCCTTGTCCTTAACAACCAATCAGTGATCACCATTGTCCTTAACAACCAATCACTGATCACCCTTGGCCTTAACACCCACTCACTGATCACCATTGTCCTTAACAACCAATCGCTGATCATCACTGTCCTTAACAACCAATCACTGATCACCCTTGGAATTAACGACCAATCACTGATCACCCTTGGAATTAACAACCAATCACTGATCACCCTTGGAATTAACGACCAATCACTGATCACCTGAGCCCTTAACAACCAATCACTGATCACCACTGTTCATAGCAACCAATCACTGATCATCACTGTCCTTAACAACCAATCACTGATCATGGTTGTTGTCCCACCTGCACACTTTTGTTCTTTGTTTTAAATGCTCTTCTTGGCAATATTTTCAGTTTTAAAACCAATTATTCCAGCAGTAACCATTTCCTTTGCGTCTGTTTCTCAACTCACCACCACTGCTTCATTTTGTCTGCTTCATTTTGTCTTGATAGAATTTTGTAAATACCTAAATAGTATGTGGTGTCATGATAAAAGATGACTGTTCTTTACGTCTTCTGAAAATCGTCCTTTTTCATGTAACGTGTTTTGATATGCAAATGATCATGATGATTTCATAAATATGTAAATTATCCTATGACGTCATCCGGCGACTTTTTTGAGCATGCATTAACTGCTTTTCCCTGAAAAGATCTGTGCCTGAATCTACAGTCTGGGCTGGAAAGAAATCAGCCCCAGCCTCACTCCTCACACTGTAGCTGGAGATTACTGATGATTTTTTTGAAGTTCTAGCGATTTGATCAAACTGTCCTACCGCATCGAGAATTTATAGGTCATCATAAAACAATGCCACAAGTACCTTGTGCTGTCTTCTCTACTTTATTACTGACTTTAATCAGAAAATACCTCGAGCAGTATATGTTGATAGGCACATGTTCAATTGCGCATGCGCAGTAAAACGTGTGGAAAGTTGGGAAGATTTGGCAGAACACCTGTCCTGACCTGTATGACAGATGGGCGAGATAAAGCACTAACTGGGCGTGCATGAGCAAAAAGAAAGGAAAGTGGTACCTTCTGATGTCTGGATGCACACAGACCGGCAGCTCTTGCGCGGAGCGCGCGCTCCCGCTTTCCGCAGAGTTTCCACTTCGCTCTCGAGCACGCGCATTTTGTCTCCCAGAGCCGCGTTGTCGTGAAGCGCGCGCTCCAGCTCCAGTCGTAAAGACGCCAAGTCGCTGTCTACGATCTTGCAGATCTGCCTCACGACCGCCCTGCTCATGATCTCCATGATGGAGTTCAGCTGGGTTTGAAAACAACGCGGCTCGGCCATGGCGAGAGAAAGACTCGCGCCTTTAGTCTCTCTACAATAAATCCTTTCTTTCTTTTTTTTTTAGCCGAAAAGAGAGGAAAAACGAGCAAAAAATAAATAAATAAACGGTGCAACAAACTGAGCCTCACTCGCGTCTAAAACTCATGATAAAACCCCGGGCACGGTAAAGAAGGAGATGCGGAGTTACGCCAGACTGTATCAACAATAGGAAATAAAGTTGATTTCACTTCCGGGTAGATTTTGGTATTTTGCTTCCAAAATAAAAGTCGTAAATTAACGGTAATTAAAGATAACTCGGCCCTTTTTAGCTCGTCGTTTTTGGGAAGTGTTTTGGTGTTTATTTGGGAGGTGTGTTGTTTTGGGGAGGTGTTTGTTTTTGGGCGGTGTGTTTTGGGAGGTGTGTTTTGGGAGGTGTGGTGTTTTGAGGAGGTGTGTTTTAGAGAGGTGTTTTGTTTTTGGGAGGTGTGTTGTTTTGGGAGGTGTTTTATTTTAGAGAGGTGTTTTGTTTATGGGAGGTGTTTTATTTAGAGTGGTGTTTTGTTTTGGGGAGGTTTGTTGTTTTGGGAGGTGTGTTTTAGAGTGGTGTTTTGTTTTGGGGAGGTTTGTTGTTTTGGGAGGTGTGTTTTAGAGAGGTGTTTTGTTTTTGGGAGGTGTGTTGTTTTGGGAGGTGTTTTATTTTAGAGAGGTGTTTTGTTTATGGGAGGTGTTTTGTTTTAGAGAGGTGTTTTGTTTTGGGGAGGTTTGGTGTTTTGAGGAGGTGTGTTGTTTTGGGGAGGTGTTTTATTTAGAGAGGTGTTTTATTTTAGAGAGGTGTTTTGTTTATGGGAGGTTTGGTGTTTTGAGGAGGTGTGTTATTTTGGGGAGGTGTTTTTTAGAGAGGTGTTTTAGGGAGGTTTGGTGTTTTGAGGAGGTGTGTTGTTTTGGGGAGGTGTTTTATTTAGAGAGGTGTTTTATTTTAGAGAGGTGTTTTGTTTATGGGAGGTTTGTTGTTTTGGGGAAGTGTGTTGGTTTTGGGGAGGTGTGTTTTAGAGAGGTGTTTTGTTTTTGGGAAGTGTTTTATTTTAGAGTGGTGTTTTATTTTAGAGAGGTGTTTTGTTTTGGGGAGGTTTGTTGTTTTGGGGAGGTGTTTTATTTTAGAGGTGATTTATTTTAGAGAGGTGTTTTGTTTTTGGGAAGTGTTTTATTTTAGAGTGGTGTTTTGTTACAGAGCGGTGTTATGTTTTGGGAAAGTGTTTGGGTGTTTTTGGGATGTGTTTGTTTATGGGAGGTGTTTTATTTTAGAGAGGTGTGTTGGTTTTGGGGAGGTGTGTTTTAGAGAGGTGTTTTGTTTTTGGGAAGTGTTTTATTTTAGAGTGGTGTTTTGTTATAGAGCAGTGTTATGTTTTGGGAAAGTGTTTGGGTGTTTTTGGGACGTGTTTTTGTTTTGATTATCAGTGTTATCCTCATTCTGTGCTGTTGGAACATATATATGAGTGCATGTGCTCTGTATGAAGGTGTTTGCAGCTGAGCATTAGCTGGGTCGAACCAAAGCTGTTCGTTTAATGTGTTTCATTAAACCATTTTGGCGTTTTTATTTTGTTTCTCTACTTCACTGTTTTGTCACAGTTTGACCTGGTTTGTAGTGCTTATACCACAGTGCTGATGGATTCTCACATGCAACTGTTCAAACAGTATCGACTGCTGTGTATAAGAAAAATAAAACACATTGGGATGTGCTTTTATAGGAAAATAATCAACCATGGGGTGGTGTGATGAAGCAGAGTTACTGTTACCACCTTAAGGTTGATTATTTTCCCATAACATCACATCTTGAAGTGTTTTATTTCTTTTATACCACAACACTTCTCCAGGATACACAACATTTTATTCCGTACGTATAAAATTTTATTTTAGCTAGCTACAATTCCAGTTCCACTGTAACCCATCGTGTTGTGTGAAATGTAAATAGTCTTATTGTCATTATTATTGACAAATGTGTGTATCAATATCCATTTATATGTAAGAAATGTGTTTCATTATTCGTAAAGAAATGTCTCTGAACTTGCATCATACAAATTATTTAAATACATGCACAATAATTTGTACATAACAGATTTTTGAGGATGTGGTGTCCATTTTTGTACAAATACATCATAGTTACTTTATACAATGTAAGAAAAAAAGAGCACCTAGGATTAGGTCAAGTAAGTTTGGTATTTTTTATCAGTGTCAGTGTTTTTACTGCACCTGTGCTTCACGCATGGTGTACTTACGATCCTTAAATTAATACACTTTGAGTTTGCACTTGAATCCTGCACTTCACTTTCATACCCACATGTTACATCATCATAACATTTCCCTTTCTTTATAAAAAGTTTGTTGTTTTCTCAATGACATTGTTGTACTTTCCACTGTGTTCCCCGTAAAGACGCACTTCTAACATGACATAACTCCCACTACTTTGCTTCTACGTCCTACCCTTTTGCTTTTTTGATAGTTGTAGGACGTCCACTGAATCCTGCTTTAAATCCGGGTCACGTGTTTTGCTCCTCTACAGTCACCAAAGAACCAAAGTTTTATTGTGAGACTGAGGCCTCTTGATGCTGAACGTGAACACGGAGATGACTGAAAAAGAAGTTCTGTACATTTTTAGAGATACCTCAAGTGATTATTCTTGAGGTAGATTATTCTTGAGGATCAACAGAATATTCTAGAAATGAATTGTAACCAAACAATATGTAAGAGCAATTTAGTTATTCTTTAAACTTTATATTTTTAAATAATTGTTTAATACTGAAACTATGAAAATGTGCATTTTTTTTTAGCATAGAATTAGTTGGATTAGCCAAATACACAAAATGTAGTTAGCTGGCATCCATAAGAACAAAAAGGACATTAATTTAGTTAAAAAGTATTTTTTATTAAGAATCTGCAAGGTTGTACTTGTGACCTCATCAGCCAATATCACAATATAATTGAATATAAAGAAAAAAAAGAATGAGAGAACCTCATTTTCTTCTTCTCATGATCTTCAGGAAACTTAAATGATGCAACGTGAACATGTGACTTGTGAAATGTACCAAATAGTTGACAGAGGTGAATGTGTTCGGGTAACAGGGCTGTTAAATGGATTCACACATTAATGCAGAAATAATATGATTTCTGAAGTATTTTAATTGTTATATTTCAAAGTAAGGTGTGGTTATAGTGAGCTGGGATGCTTTTGTGAACCAAATGCTGGTTTCGAGGTGCTGTAGCTAGGTTTTATTTTTAAGTTTTAAGTTATTTCTTACATATTTGTAAATGTAATATCAGTGCAAAATCATATGGCATCATAATTGTGGAATCTCCCATTAGGATTTGTTCAGAAAGGTATAAAATGTCTTTAAAGCTATAAAAAACTATTGAAGAGTATGAATATTGATTTTTTTTTTTAATCTTCATATTGCATGAAAATTCTAATAAAAATTAGAAAATATTTTTTTGCCCCTTTACCAACCACATTGCCGTGTCCATCCCAAAACCAGCAACATTACATAATAACTCCAGGTCCAGATTTCAGACGGAGTTTGTGATGTCATGCGCCAGAGTCTCCTTGGACAGAAGATTTTTGTAACAGTATCTGCTGAGGTGGTACATATATGTGAGCACAGAGAACATGCAGTACTGTACATACTGAACAGACCAGACCACAAAAAGGCAGGAGGCATCAGCGAAGGAGAAACACAGGGAGGACCATGGAGACAGAAATCTTTCTCCTAGAAGACGAACCGTGTTGCACGGCATGTGGGGAGGTCTTTAACGTCCCGCTGGTCCTCTGCTGCATCTCGTGCGGCTCTGGCTTTTGCACACTGTGCCTGTCTAAGGTTTCTCAAACGTGTCTGTTCTGTCGAGAGGAAAAATCCTCTCTGCAAAAGTGCCAAGAACATGGTGTGAAGCTGATGCTCTTCTGCATCGGAGAAATCTGTTCAATATGTACAACATGCCACAAGTCAGGGATTCATAGGAATCACAGAGTCTACCCGCTGAGAGCCACCATCGAGGACTGCAAGGTAGGAATAATTATTACACCACAGTGCGTGTCGAATTCTTGATTCTGATTGGTCAGAAGGTGTTGATCCTATATTTTCGATAGCAGCAGCTCTGACAGTAGTGCAGTTGCAAATCACAGGTTTATATTAATGTTCTTGTTCTAATACAATTCATGTTGTTATTTTAAAAAAGGAAAATGTATAATCAGTGATGTTTAATGTTTAATCATGGTGAATTTTCTGTAAGGAGATGTTTATTTAACATTTATGAAAGGAGTGTCCAGTGTCAGTGCTTTTTGTCAGTACAAGTCAGTAAGTTTTCCTCCATGGGAAAATCTTCAGAAAGGAGGAGATCATGATTTGCGGTTTCTTGGTAACATGACAAGCTGTGGTTTTTTTTGTCTTATTAACGTCAAGAGAGAGAGAGAGAGAGAAAAAAGGAGAGGCTGGTGAGGGAATGACTGTTTTTATCTGCTGTAGTGTAAGTGTAAGTGATGATACAATCTAACTTGTTTCGCAGATGTTCCACAACATTAAATGTAACTATAAACTGATTAAAAAAAAAAAAAAAAGTATGACGTGTTGTAGTCTAATAAATAAAAAAAATTGCTATCATTGGTGAATTACTGTGTAAAAAGGAATAAAACACATTGGGACCTGCTGTTACTGGAAAATAATCAACTTCAGGGTGGTAACAGTAACTCTGCTTCATCACACCACCCCATGGTTGATTATTTTACTATAACAGCAAGCCCCAACATTTTATTCCTTAACTATTGTATAACAAAGTGCGGGCCTACTGAAATATAACACCATGCAGGCTTCTGGTGTTTCAGATAGTGTGTATTGCTCTTATGTTTTTACAAATAATTTCTATGCTATTCTGCTGATATGCTATTGATCAAATAAAACTATCAAGCTGAACGGAAAAGAGAAGGAAAGAAAATGTTAACTGTACGACACACTGCGGAGCTGAATGGATGTTTTGAGACATTTTTGTCACTCGCCAGAACTAGAACAGCTTCCCCACATTTACCATTTTTATTTTTAAACTGTTACATGTTTATAAACAGCAAGCGAAGCTGAAAGGGTCAAATATCTAGGCACTTGAGCTCAAAGGGCACAGGGTATGTCACGGTAACTCAATCCAACTCTACAGATGCTTACAGACGCTTCAGGTTTTACACAGTTCTGGCAAAACAGAGGCTGAAGGCACACGTCCAAGTTTGTGGACATATTTAGTACGGTGTCTCCGTGGTACGGAACTAACTGGCTGAGGTGTCTCTGGAGTCAACTGGGATTCATCATGAACCATAAGAAAAAGCCCAGAGTTAAAGGTTCAGTCTGTATTTTGTTAAAGTATTCATAGACTTGTAATAATCACAAAATGTTAAAGATATCCTATAAACATTGTGATTTGCAATTCTGCAATACAATGGACCTTATTAGTTTCTTTGTTTCAGGCTTCTGTTTCTAGTTTTCTGGACTGGAAATAAGCCCCGCCCACCAGAGGATAGTTGCTCATCTCCCCTTGCTTTCTATAAAAAGTAACTCATGAGGCTTTTAGCTTTGAAAGATGGGGTGAGGGGGTGGAGATTTGTCAGGGTGTTCACTGCAACTGCAATTCATCTCACAGCCAGCAGAGGGCCCTAAAAATGACAAACTGCACCTTTAACTGTTTATATCTATTATATACACAATATATAGATGCATGTATAATATTATACATGTGTACTTTTTTAAATATAAGTAAAGCCTGCATCCAGCTGAGCATTTTTAAGTCCATAATAAATTTAGTCAGCAATCTCTTGTTTATATATATATATATATATGTTAAAAAATCAGTTCATTTTCATTATTGTAGCAAGCAAAACTAAGAAAATATGCCATATGGATTTTCAGTTTCAAAATTTGAATTTGGTTCTACGAGCAGAATAAATTTAAGTTACCAACAAAATTGCATTGAGGGCATTGAAACACTCATGCTTGTTGGGAAGAACAGAAAATGCCTAACAGAAAATGATCATGTGATTATACAGCTCTGATGCTGCAATGTTATTCTTTAAGGTGGAATTAGTGATTTTTAGTCTTTCTGTAATATTTGAAATTCTCCTCTCCTTACAGTATATAGGTATATATAGGAAAATATCTGCTCAGGGGGAAAAAATGTGGTCTACCACATCCAACCAATCAGAACACGACAACTCATGAGCTTTATGTAGATTCAAAAGTGGAGGGTGGAGTAAGTTAGGGAGGGATATATCAAGGGTCCTCAGACTTTTTGCACCCAAGACCCTTTTAACTGTAAAAAAAAAAAAAAAAAAAATCCATGAACCCCTTCAGCACAGATTTATTTTATGGTCCTAATCCCAAACTATTGAAACATTAGCCTCATTATTTAAATGTATACAGTAATATTTCGGCTATGTATTTATAGCCAAGTCGAACCTTCCATTGCAATTCACCTCACAGCCAGCAAGGGGCTCCAATAAAAAGAACTGTCTCTACTCAGCACATTAGCCAATACATTACAAGCCTGTAAGTTCAACAAGGTTCTGTGGATTGGTTAAAGTTCTGTCTTTTAAACAGACTTCTACGTGTCACATATAACTCCACATAACTTGTATACACTGGAACTAAATGTTGTTTCTTTAGGACCATGGTGCAAGACACAACAGTACAGCAGCACGGTACACAGGACTACATAGAGTAAAATGAAAATACACAACAGGACAAATAAAATTATATACAACAGATCTACACAAACCCTTCAAGTGCTTCCAAAGAACGCTTTCTGGTGATAGAAGTCAAGGTATGTGTTTTGAGAAACTTTGAATGGATGTGTTGTATTTGTTCTGGTAACTTTACTGATGCTAAAAATCATTGATGATACCTTTAATTCAATTCAAATTTTGTAATTTGTAATATTAGAAGTAGTCACAGTGCAACTTTACAGAAAACCCAAAGTAGAGTTTGATCACTAATGAACAAGACAGTGATGAGGAAAAACTCCCTGAGACAACATGAGGAAGAAATCTTGAGAAAAAGGGAACCTCTTTTAGGTGACACTGGATAGTGGGACTCTTAATCATTATAATGTGTTCTTTAGGACACTGCTGTAGTGCTTAATGTGAGAACTGGAATTTTGAAGCTTGCAGCTCATTAGTACTGCAGAACTTGGTTTAGTTTAAGGATCTTTCCTATTTGGTCCCACATATGCTATCTATATTTATCCATACCACTCTTCTCATCTTGTAATGCACTGGCTAATGTGCTGAATATAATCAGCTGCCATGTTACCTAAACACTCTTCACACATGATCGTCCCACACGAAGTCAATAATCACCTTCGAGTAAATCCCTTCCAGCTACTTTGGTTTCACTCTGATGTTTACACACATCTCATTTGTATTATCCCCTTCTGAAGATCCACTGAATATGTAGGTCTGAGTGACGAGAACATCAAGCGCCAAATCGGAAGTCAGATTCCAAGTGCATAACTCATGAAGAGGTAGAGACCCTACGAGGGGTGGGTGGAGCACAGTAACCCTATATGAACCTCACCATTAAAGCTGGATTCTCAAAGACGCAATGACCACCAGGCGCTCTGCCATCGAAGATGACCTCTCCTGCCCAATATGCGGGAAGATTTTTCAAGAGCCTGTGGTGCTTTTCTGCAAACACAGATTCTGTAAACCCTGCCTGGAGAGCAGCTGGGGTGGTGGAGGAGCTTGTGAGTGTCCACTCTGCTGCCAGCCATCGTCCATGGGGGAACTCATAGTTAGCACAATGCTCAAGAAGACCTGTGAAGGTTATCTGAAAGAACAGCGCAAGAGTAACCCCTTTGCATGCAAGGAACATGGTGAATCTCTGACCTTATTCTGTCTGGAAGATCTACAGCCTACATGTGTTGAGTGCAAGGAATCAGGAAGCCACAAAGGGCATAGATTATACTCTTTGGAAGAGGCTTCGCAAGATTGTAAGGTATGTTTAGATGAAAGAACAAGTAAGAGCTTAGAAGGCATCATGATTCAAGGGTCTGTTAACAAGGTATTCCCGGTATTCCCTCTCAATTTATAAGAAATATATCAATTGGGCTGGGAATGCAAATGCAACCCCGGTCTTTTTCATTATGTCCTGTAGCGGAAATATACCTGCTTAAAACATATAATATATACAGTAAGAGAAATTCAATCATGTATCTATCTATGAGTTCCATGGTCTTTTTTAAAACCATATGTTCCACCGTTCTTTTTCAGATCAGCCAAGTGACAGATCTATTATCGCAAAGACTCAAATGACTTATTAATAACTAACGTATGAAGTGACATTATGAAAAACCATTAGGATATCAATGTAACATTTGGCTTGATTCAGTTACTCAGAAACCGATATCGTTGAGACTTCAACAGACTTTATCCTCTACTAAGAATATCCCTATATTTTTATTGGCCCCGGCAGGGAGCCTCCTGAAAAAGCTGAAACCGGATTCCCAGTGCTTTCTCAAGTGTTCGTCACTCTCCATACTAGTTGACAGCTCCTACCCTCTTTGACTTTATGACTTGGGTCAGGGAAATGCCGGGGCAGCAACGCCTGAGCTTGCATCACCATAGCCGTGTCTTCTCGCCTTACACAAATGCTATGACAGCTATGACATTCGCAAGCAGGGGGTGTACCTCATGCACCATTGGCCTTGAATATATAGAAATAAACATGCTCTGATGGCTAAAAATGATGTAAAGCTTCAAAGTCTTGAAATCTAAACCAGAATATTCTACCATTCTATTTCAGGCTGAATTGAAGACCGCTCTGAAGCCATTGCAGGACAAGCTGAAGTTCTTCAGGAATGTTAAATCCACATATGATCTATCAGCAGAACACATCAAGGTACTTTCTTACTGTCTGAACCTTGTTGGCTAATGATGGACATTGGCTCTTTCCCCGTTTACTTGTCATTTTTTTCGTTTTCAGCTCTCTGTGAGCTTTGCCTTTTATGGAGTTTTGTGGACATCACTAAATGTAAATCAGCTGTGCCATGTATGCACTTGGTAATTTATGGGTGACTGACATTTATCAGCATACGCACATGACTATTGTACAGGAAATTGGTATTTCTTCAATTATAAAACATGGTGTGCTATTGTTGTTACTATAGAGACAGGCAGAACATGCAGAGAGGCAGATCAGAGATGAGTTTGAAGCGCTGCACAAATTTCTTCAAGAAGAAGAAGCTGTCAAACTCTCTGAACTGAAGAAAGAGGAGGCGGAGAAGAGCGAGACCATAATGAAAAAGATTGATGAGATGGAAAACGAAATCGCATCCCTCACAAACACCATCAGGTATATCGAAAAGGAGATGAGCTCTCAGGATATCCCGTTCCTCCAGGTAAAATCCTTTATGTAGTCGACTGTGAACTTTTTATTTTATCCAGTGGCCATGTTAGAGATTTTTAACCCATCATTAATGGTGTTCATAAGACCACCATGGCAGATTTGGTAAGGTATTTTTATTCCTTTCTAGAATTACAAGGAAACCATAAAGAGGTATGTCGACCTTCAGGAGGTTCTCTCTCTCTCAACACTTCTCAAACTCTGAGATTCACATTACTGATATTCAACTCTCCAACATTCATCAAGTGATTTTTTTTCACCGCTATGTGCAGAACTTGGCGGATACCCGAGGAACCACAGGTGATATCAGGGTCTTTGGTTGACGTAGCCAAACATTTAGGCTCTTTAAAATTCAACGTCTGGGAGAAGATGAAGAATATCATCCAATATAGTAAGTATCCAGGGTACATAGCAATTATGGATATTGGTTTAGGCCTTGGATATTTTTATTTCGCATGACCTGAGAAGCTAGAATAGCTGACACTAATGAAAATGAACGAGCATAATTTACAGCAAGTCACACCTGTTTGAAATGTCCTTTTTAGTCAGTGAGTGACCATCAATCTGTGTGATTTATTAGTGTTTCCCAGATCACACAGGTTACATTATAAATGACGTGCTGTCTTGTCCAGTCTGGCTGCTTTTAAACAAACATGTACTGAGCAATTTATCATAATGCAGGAAGACATATCTGTGTCAGACACATGGATCTGGCCCAAAATCCCACCCTGACCGACTTGCATATTAATCTTTACAATCAACATGTGATCTTCAGCGGCATCCAAGATTAACTTTCACGCTAATATCACAGTCAACGCCCTTGTCCTCATCATATCATAGATGGCTAACTAGCTGATCATCTGACGTAACTTAGCACAACTGCCTCGCTTAGCTCCACTGCATTCTGGGACTTTGAGTCTAGCATTTGCACTGATGTCTCTGTTACTTCTACGCTGGATTTTCCATTAATACGACATTGCTGAAAAATGGTGTGTGAGAAAAGCAGAGCTTGTGCTTTTGTTTTTAGGAGCCAATGGCAATAGTTATCCCTTTATGCTTGAGATCGGTGAAATATTTTCCCCTATTAAACACCATTGTAACTGTGCTAGCAATAACAGTGACAGACAACCTCTAACTTATCATGAGAATGACAAAAATACAGCACCAACCAAAAAACTAGCACTAGAATGTCCAGGCAATCCACAAATGGTGGAGTTTTTCTTTAAGGCTTAAAGTAGATCCTAATCAAATCATTTAGGACAAGGTCTTTTAATTCCAGTCCTTGAGGCCCACTCCACTGCTCTACACTTTCAAGCTGGTTTAGATGTGACTGGGAGCAGGAAAAGCTCGAATCTCTGTAGGTCGGGGGCCTCCAGGACTGACTCCTAAAATTAGCATTACCATTCTGGGTTTTTGAGATGCCCAATTTACCAAGCGATGGTCTTAAACCTGCAACAACTTCAGGGTAGTCCAAAGATCTCACTAAGACTAAACTGCTAATAATATTAAAATGGTAGTCCATGTTGCATTCAAGTTCTATTTGAAAGATTTTATGTCAAGCTTTTGAAAAGAAGTGAGAGTATTGCAACAATGGTCAACGCCAGTTTTTTATTATTTTAAACATTTCACACGTGCAGCTCCTGTGATTCTGGACCCGAACACAGCAGCGAGCTGTTTCCAGCTGTCGGAGGACCTGACGACTCTTCAGTGCTGCTCCCAGATCTTCAAGCTCCCGGACAACCCGGAGCGCTTCGATGTCAGCGCCGAGATGCTGGGCGCCGAGGGCTTCTGCTCAGGCAAACACAGCTGGGACGTGGAAGTCAAAAACAACACCTACTGGGTGATCGGAGTAGCCAGCGAATCGGTGAAGAGGAAGGGCAAGAATGTGCTGACGCCCGCAGAGGGGTTCTGGACTATTCGGTTGCGGAATGGTGAGTACAAGGCTTGCTCGGCACCGTGGTCGTCTCTAACCATGAGCAGGCAGCCGGATGTGGTGAGGGTGGTGTTGGATATGGACAGATCGAAGGTGATGTTCTATGACCCGAGAGAGAGGACACCACTCTACACTTTCACGGACATCATCTCTGCAAGAGTGTTTCCTTACTTCTGCAGTGCCTGCAAGGAATATCCACTCAAAGTTCTTCCAATGAATGTGTATGTTAAAGTGGAGCGCTAGACCTGAGCAAACACCTCCCTCACACACCCACACACACATCTGACCCGATTTACATTACAGAGTGGAGTGGTAATTTATCGACATGGGAAAGTAACACAACTTCAAATCCATCCACTAGTTTACTAAGTTAGCTTCGAATGCAGTTACATTAAAGTGCAAAAGTTTGCACATCCTTAGTACAAAATGCAAAATAAAACACATTTATTGTAACTATAAAGATATTTAGTGTGTGTATTAGTGTTTTCCAGATGCTCCTCTATTGATGAATCACAAGAACAGTCAGTGTAAGTTAAGACATTAGTTAAAAAAAAAAAAGATATCCCTTTCTTATTGTCATAAAAATGTTTTCCCCAAATTCAATTAAATTTTGACTCTTTTAAATTTGTATTTGGATTGTTATCTTCTAAAAATTCATGATCTTGTAATAAATGATAAATTGTAAAATACTTACAGATACATTTTCTTTTCCCCTATTCACAAATTAAAGATCAATTAATTAAATCAAATTAAAAGATGGAGATTGTCATTTTTAAATGTGCTTCTAGACCAGAAATATGCACACATTTTCAAAGATATCTTAGTAAAAAAAAAAAAAAAATAGTTTTCAATATTCCCATGCAACCAAACTAATTTCCTAAATTTCTTTTTGGCATCTGTTTACATTTTTTTCCACCCCAGAAATAAGCTCCGCCTTCAGCCAAATCAGATCTGCCCAGATTTGCCACTTTTCCTCTAACGTGTAACTTATGAGGGCTTTTAAAATTTTTAATTGCAATTGCAGGAAGCAATGACTGAATATCAAATACTACATATCAAACCTTAGAAATACTGTTTTAATATGAATAATACTAATCTTGCTCAATATTTTATGTTTAATGTAGTACTCTGGACGTCTGTAAATTGGGGTGGGCAATATGATGATTATAATATTGATATTGTTATAAATTATATCTTAATACATTTTTTCTGAAATATTGTGGATATTGTCAGTACTTTTTATAACTGATTGGAATCAAGTGAATAAATGTTAAAAATTGCAAAGATTTTATATAGATTTTTTTTTTAAATGTTCAAGTATCATGCAATATTTTTGTCATATCACCCACCCCTACTTTAAAAACATTTAAGTAATGAAAAATGTTCATATTTATTATGTTTTAGACATCAGAAATCAATGAATATTTGTTATAAAGTCTGACAATAAAGTCATCAATGAAAGCAGCTTTTTAATAATGTTTATTTTAGCTCAGTTTCCATTCACATCATGTTAAAACAGGACAACTGTCAGTGCTGATGGCTCACAGAGTGTAACAGAATAACACTAACATCCAAATTAAACTGTCTACAATGGATGATTATTTTCTCATAAATTCAGGGAGAAGAGATTTAAGGCACTTTGTATTAGACGTCTTTAGAAATATCCATCTACAATCATTTAAAAACAAGCTAATCACGCTCACAGTCAGTGTGGAAAACATCATCGATGTTAGTGTTTGGCAACCCAGACAGGGATTATTATTAATAAAGTAAACTATACACTCCCTTTTTAGGAGGTTTTATTTATTGCTTAAAAGTATTTATCTCTAAAACAATAGTAGTAAATAAAGGACAACAGAATTATGAGGAATTTATTCGTTTGTGCTGCCGGGTCTGTGTTTGTGTCACAATATCAGGAGGAAAATAATGTAAGAAGATCAACAGCTCTGGTGTTCAGGAGAATACTTCTCCTCTTGTACAGGTACAGTGGTGTAATACTTCTGTTCCGCGTGAGTTATTAAATGAACACCATTTAGCAGGCATAATATGACCTCAGAAAAGTTTGACCTCGGAAATTTCCTCTACTAAAAGTAACACATCTTCCCGAATAAAAACCAACATATCAGATAGAGCTTTTCGCTGGTAACAGAACATCCCGTTGAGGAACCCCTTAACCTAATGTGCGTCTCATGCAAAAGGCACGGTTTACACGCTGTAAAACGTAAAAATGAACACTTTTTAAATATAGTGCTATTCAGTTAAACAGTGCTAAACGTTAAACCTTGTCTCTCTAAATATTAGCAGTACAAGCCACAGCAGAGATCCTGTTTGCTTTCTTTTGCACCTCAATAACTGATCCCTGAAATGCCACGGCTTTACCTGACCTGCTCCTCATCCTCTCTCACAGAGGTATCCTATTTTCTACTAAGGCATTACAGACTTCCTCAGTCACTACCTCATAACGCCCTGCTCTGGAGTTCAGAAAGTAGATCTGGTCCGCTGTGATACGGGGGTCAAATCCTTCCTTCTGTAACCTGGTCTTCTGAATTTTAAATGTACCTGTGGGGAGAGATGATATAGTAAATGGACCAGCGTACAGATATAATTACAGACTGAAGACTTATTGTTTCTCAAATTGTTTCTCATATTCCCCAAAGAGGATTAATGCATAGCGAGAGTTGAGACACTGAAAATAACAGTACATTTTCAATACAGTCCTTTTACAAATTATTCATAGAACCTGTGAGATAGTTCCACACGGGTGACTTTTTTCACTGCTGATCTGTTCAAACTGAGGCGGAGAGCAAACATTATTTTTAATCACTTTAGCATTACTATTAAAATTATTGGTTCAATTTCACACTTTGTTGTAGGCCAAGTTGATCATTTTTCTTGTCTTTTTTCTCCCTTTCTGCCCAAAACTGAATGCTCCTTTTGATCATTTTCAGTTAAAAAAAATATTGCTGTTAACTATATACTTGTCTAATGTCAGCTACGTCATACATACACTGATGTATTAGATTTCACATTACTGAACCCAAACCATTCTTCATTTACCCTGACAGAAAGCCTGACCACATCTTTCAAGCAGGAAAATCAAATCAAGATGAGCGCACTGACCAATGTGAGATGGGGGAAGGAGGCGGGGCTTCCAGGGGGTCGATTATCATCGGTTTAAATCACCTGTGCAACTGTGAGTTGCTTCAGATTCATACGTCGACTGGCTCATCTGCCGTTTTTATTAGGGGAAAAAAATAAAGACTTCTCTTTTTGTGATAAACTGTAGCAGCGTACGCCGATCGGAGTCCGTTTTAAAATGCGCAACTCCTATATAAAATGTGTAAAGGGTGGCAGGTCTGGTGATGCTGTAACTCACCTGTAGTGTCTACTTGTGGGGAGATGCGGAGAAAAACTGGCCGAGCGTATGGAGGCAACACCTTCTGGACTTCTCCGAGAAAGGATTCACAGTTAAAGCTCCCTGTGGACTCAGCGATAGCGGCCATCCCGGCTTTTCCCTCCACACCTGTAATTCACACATTCATAAATCACTAAAATCATCTACCTCACAGGCCAGAGTTTTTTTATTTTAAATACTGAGCAGTTAACATGGTGATCTAATCAGCGTGTCAGTAGTTGACTATAAAATGACTTAAAATGCTCATCACCACTAAAATGTCTTTCCTGAAACAACACCCTCACCTGGCACGGTGACTCCGTACACTGCCACATCCGTCTGGCCCAGCAGGCTGCTCAGAATTCCTTCCACTTCAGTAGTGGAGACGTTTTCACCCTTCCAGCGAAACGTGTCCCCACTGCGGTCCCGGAAGTACATGTAGCCCAGTTCATCCATCACCAGAACGTCACCTGAAGTCAAAAAGATGCAGCGTGACGCTTCAATAATGTAATGAGGCGTAATCAGACATTCGCTCCTTTCAGCGTCATAGATTTTAGTGTGCTACACAGGTGACGTTTTGTTCAGGTGAATTTTCTTCACATTCGGTCTGAATGTCACTTTAGCTGGAAAAGCAGAAAAGCGTAGTTTTCAAGTGTCTCTTGTATCAAGGAGTCAAAAAAAGTAAACGTAAATGCTATAGCTACACTGTAGATGTTACCAGCTCTGAGGCTTACTAGCAAATTATCTAGATAAGCTAGATATGAAATGTACAAACGTAAATCCACGAATATGACTATTAGTCAGCTAGAAGTCAAGCACTTACATTTATAAACATGCTCCTAAAATAATCTGGTTCATTTGTTAAAACTTTTATAGCCTGCTGGTTTGGTGTTTTCAAATTAAAGAAGCTTAGAGGAAAAATATCTTGTAAATGGGACATTCTTTATGAGAAGAGTGTGCAAATGGTTAATTAAAAAAAAAAAACTCTTATTTTTAGTATATTTAAAGTTGATGTTGAATTTACTATAATTTGAACTTGCATTTTTGAGATTTTCTCTCCATTTTTTAAAATTTTCACCCTCCATAACAACTTTCGCTTACAAGTAAGCAATATTGCGTGATTGCAAGTGCGATACTGCTTTTATACGGTTTTATAAACAAGAAATTAATATCGAGTAAATGACATTTCGGACACAGTATGGGCAAATGGTCTATTTTAATGGTTTATTTTTGCTCTGCTAGCAGAAATAGATCCCAAAAAAGCTACACTCACTTTATAGCATGTCGGCTAGCTAGCTCATAATGATTTGTACATTCCTGTTAAAGGTGCTTCCGGGAAAACATGCATCCCTTCTTCCTTTTCATCTTCTTCTGATGAGCTTTCATGTTTTGAGTCAAAAGTTATATTCCTGAAATGCACTGTTTGCAATGTCTGCTGACTATGTCACTAACACTGTAGTAACCAGTTCGAAGTGGAATTTTATGTGGTGAACACGGACGAGCGGAGTGATACACACAGTGAAACGTCCCAGTGTGGTTATAGGAAATATAAGCACTCTTGGAACACCATTCGACCAATCAGATTAGTGGACTGGAACTAATTGTTGTATAATAGAGCATATCAAAGGGCAAAATCAAAATCTGGTCCAACAACAAGTAGTGTAACAATTTATAGGTGAGAGGTGACTCACCTGACAGGTAGGCAGAGTCGTTTTTCTTGAAAACATTGTGGGCAATCTTCTTCTTGGTGGCCTCCTGATTGGCGTAGCCGTCAAAGCGACGCAGAGGATCCTGCTGGTTGATTTTGCCCACCAGCAGCCCCGGTTCTCCTGGGAATAAAACAGTGAAGGAGGTTAACAGCTGAGCTGAATATAACACGCTCTGGAAATCGGACAAACCATGGATTAAACCATCTTAAGCCAGCGTTATAGTACTGTGTACACCGTGTACACTTATGCAAGACAGCTGCTGTGTGTATTCTAAGCTCACTAGGTTGATCCTCAGATATCAATGCTATATTTCTAAATAGTGCAATAAGCAGTATAGCTTGAAGTGACGACAGCAGCAGACCTGAAAGACATCTGTCTCTCAATATCACATGTTTATATTCTATCCTAGATCAAGGGTACTTTCAGTATGTGTACAACAACATTTTGGTTATTAATTTAAGCCAGGGAGCTTTTTATTCCTGAACTTTCCACTGAAAGAACACATTAAGGTCCAAGTGGCATTATTTATAGCGCCCGACTTGTTTTTGTATTAATGAGATTTGGATTAAACCCATTCAAATTCATGTGACCAGTCAAACACGCTAATACCTATAAGAACGCAATAATAATTATTATTTTATTAAGAGTGTTTTGTGATTTCCACTGGTGTAAGACTTCATGGAACCATCGACCCTTAGTGACCTCCCGCCCTTTTTTTTTTTTTTGTTTTGTTTTTTTGTTAAATCAAATCAAAGGATGGATCTAAATGTTATATTCTATGCACTAATCTTCAGTGTTTTCTGGATTGGTACATAGTAAAAACCTTTTAAGGTATAGGTTATATAAAGGTTAAGACAGATTATGATAACCACATCAATGGTGGAAAGTTTTGAAAACAAGCTTACAGAGCACAGCTGCATTTTTGTATAACTTTCCTTTCTGGTCTACTAGACAAATATGAGACCTAGAAAAGCTGGAGGAAAATCGCAACAATTTGTCGACCTCATGTTTCAGCTCTGTTGTGCCATCTAGTAAAGGTTTTAAGGTATAGAGACACGTATGTAAAGCGCGTAGCAGCTGGATGCACAAGTATTACACCAGCCTGAACATACAGTAACGATGAGAATAAATCTACAGAGTAGGATTGTCTTAAGACTAGACTTAAGATGGAGAACTTACCTGGCTTACATGGAACACAAAGTCCGTCCTTATTCCTCACCAGCTCCATGGTCTCCTCATTTACCTTCACTAGACGGATGGGGTAGACGTTCGGCAGAATCATGCTGTTAAACCCACACGATCCCACCTGCAGAGAGGAGCCATACTAATAAACCACCCACAGTAGCCACAGAGCAAATGACTGCACACAGGGTTGCCAGGTATGCTGAAAAAATAACAAATATTCATTGTGATACCTACAAAGTAACAAATAAGCAAAAAATAAGTATGACAGTATTATTGAAGCATTATTACACCAGCCTTTTTTGTCTTAGTATATGTACTGTCATAAATAAAGTACAGCTATGGGAACGAGTAGGTCAGTTTTCTGACATGCAAGAGGAAGAGGTACATTCATACAGTAAATAGTTAATTTCTATTTTATATGCATTTACTATAACTACAATACTTAAAATACAATACTTACAATACAGTACTATGCATTCATTGTTTACTATTTAGCTTGCAAAACATTAATATCATTAATCTAATGTAAGCAAAAATACTTCCCCAAAATGTAAGTCAAAAGTAACAGGAAACCTGCGGACCTGAAAACCCCGATCACATGCACCACAAACCACATCTGTGATGTAATCTGTGCTGTGGTTATGTGGGTTTTATGAATTACACTGTCACTGCACGGCATACTGTTTTCATTTTTTTAAATTAAATGAATATGTTCCAACTCCATTCCATGGTCAGCACCACACTTAATTTATACACATACACACACACACACACACACACACACACATACAAAAAAGGCCCTGAAAGGAGCAACTTTGACCGGTGACTCTTATCGAGCCACTCTAGAGCACAACCTTGCCGTCCATGTTGGCAATGCTGCAGTTACACTCGGTGGCTCCGTAGAACTCGCCGATCTGTTTAATGCCGAAGCGCT
Organism: Pangasianodon gigas; assembly: GCA_022758105.1. NCBI lineage: Eukaryota > Metazoa > Chordata > Actinopteri > Siluriformes > Pangasiidae > Pangasianodon > Pangasianodon gigas. The sequence goes on along the minus strand of CM040476.1, from coordinate 4,044,313 downwards.
GAGTGAAGGCCTCCCACACGCTGGGGCGGAGCCCGTTACCCACAGCCAGGCGCACACGGTGCCCACGCTCTGATGGGCGCACAGGCTGAGACAGCAGGTAGCGGCAGATCTCGCCGATGTACTGCACCACCTGAAGGAACACAGGAACATCAAGCGGCGTGATCAACTTTACATCAAACTCCAAAAAACTCAGGAGTTTAATCAGCTGTGCAGGAGTAGGAAGCAGGTAGCTCTACAAAATATACTACTATTACTACTACTACTGTTACAACTTCTACTGTTAACATTACTGATGCTTCTACTTTTAATACTATGGCTACTATTATTATTGGTACTACTATTAATACTACTGCTATTACTACTTCTACTATTAGCACTACTATTACTACTGTGAGTACTACTATTATTACTATGATTATTACTGGTACTACTACTAATTCTAATACTCCTACTACTACTACTATTTCTAATTCTACTAGTATTACTATTTTTACTACTGCTACTACTATTACTACTGTTATTTCTACTAATACCAATGCTACTTCTACCTTTTCTATGACTACTATTACTACTACTAATGTTACTACTACTACTAGTACAGATATTAATCCAGAAAAAGAGTGTAAAGTGAGTAGAGAACTTGTGTGAGGACTCTAGCAGCTGGATTAGAATAATCAGCTATTTTTTTCAGGTTTCTGAAATAATCCAAATGTGAGGTTATGAAAGCACACTCCAGGATTTCAGCACTGTTCAGACTAAGCAGAAGTGAAATGTTTCAAAAACCAGAAGGTGACTCTGAACAGTGACCAGGCCTAACTGTAAATCATGCAGTGATGCCGGAGGCACAAACCTAAATGCATAAAGAGAGTTATGAACTATGACCTGACCAAGGTGGAGAATATGATGGAAAAAAAAAAGAGGGCCAAAAACTGAACCATGAGGAACTCTGTACTGACAGAGGCAGTAATAGATTTATAATTATCAATAGATACAAAGTGAAATTTGCCAGAGGGACAGAAGAGCATGTAGGTCAAAGCGTGAGCAGTGCCAGAAATCCCAGTGGAAGAGAGAAGAAACAGAAGTATGTCATGATTCACTGCGTCAAAAACGGCACAAAGTTCAGGCAGAATAAGGACACAAAGGGCAAGAGAGTCACCAGCCTCAGTGCTCTGCAGTGAACTAAAACCAAACTGCTAAGTGGCACGACAGCTCTGTAGCCAAGTTAAAGACTTATTCTGAGACTTTACCAGTCGGAGCAACAGGACTAGATACCAGGATGAGCAAAGCCAGATGAACAAATAATCCAACAACAAGATGTACAAGCAAGAGATACAATTTCTAAAAAAAAAAAAAAAAATTAACAGCACTCCAGAAAAATAATATTCATCAATACTTCAACAACATGATTAAAGTGATTAAAGCAGCCAGAATAAGAAAATGGCAGACAGAACGCTGTTGAAAAGCAGCAGCACAGCTACGCACAGCTAATCTGCTCCCAAGATACAGAACATCTGATATCTTTTTTACACTTTTCTGGCCACAACATTCATGATCTTGAAGGCTGCGATCTGATTGGCTCTCTGCACTTCTGTATAAACATGCACTCATTTTCAGCAGGAAAACAAAATTTTGAACTTAATGAGGTTTTGGAGCATGATATAGTCATTATACTGAAAAACGTTCTGACATGTTTGTCGTCGGGCTACGGCTGGTCTTCTACTGTATCAGTCAATTTTTTTTTTTTTTTGATGTGAATGTAGGCGGTTCTTGACAAACTGAGAAAATGTACCAAACTTTCTGGTGAAGTTAGAAGTCTGGCTTGCAAGTCTACACACAGCATACTACAGACTAAAAATTCTAAACTGAGTTTCTAAAATCACTTTAGACCGGATTTTCACTTCATAAATTACTTCACCGGTCGCAAAATCATGCGATTATGTGCATGGTCCTTGTGTGACGTTTCTGGAGGGAAAGTACTGGTTCAGTGAAGAGCTAACTTCAGCCAGCTAGCTAGCTTGTTATTTCTGAGTGATAGGTTGTCTAAGGAGCTGGAAAGGATTCTTGCTGTAGCTAAATAGTAATAATAAGCAGTTCCTTCATGCTGAGAATTCGAGAAAGAAGTGACCCTGGCTTGTTACTACTGGCCCAGATTTCTAAGATCGGCAGATTTGCGGGGTTAAAGTTCAGATGAATTTGGTGCAAAGTGAAGTTAAAGGTGTTGGATGCTAAATTAATCTCTATTAGAAGCGAATCCATTTTTCACGTACTGTATCCTATTCCATTCACGTGAACAAGCTACTTTATTCACGTCCGGTGTGATGGCTGCTTTCGACTCAGAGAGAAGGCTCAGCTCTGTAATTCTGTACGTCTCATTAATAAAATGTGATCAAATCTGACTTACAGTGCAGTTGTACTTGATGCAGTCTTCCCAGAAGCGGCTGGCTGAAAACTTCTTCTTCACCACCACAGTCAGTCCGTTGATTAAACACTGACCGACACCAATTATATTACCTGAGTTGAGATGCGACACCAACATAATTTCATTATACTATGTTAATTTTTTTTAGAAATGAAAAAAAATAAAATAAAATAAAAGCTTTAAATTAAGATTATCCATGATTTTATTTTTCATGTGACCTCTGTATTTTTACAGTATCTTCATATAATGTTCATGTAAATATTAAATAATCTAAGAATGTTTTAATAGTTTAATTAAATTAAATTTTTTTTTTAATTTTTAAGTTAATTTTTTTTACTGTAAAGTTTAACAGGTTATTCTTTTGCAATCTTTTTTGATTTTAATTAACAGTTTTGCTGTAGACATATAATAATTCAATTTTTAAAAATAATTTAAATGTAATACTTATCATTTTAAGCTATATTAATAGTTTAGTTTAATAGTATATTTAATGTTTAATAGTTTAATATTATTATTAATTTAATTAAAAAATTTTTTTACTAGGTTTTAATGTAAATATTTGTAATTATTATATATTTGTAATTGTAAAATATTTGTAATTATTATTATATTAATGTAAAGGTTTTTAAATGTAAATATACCCAGTGAGAATTATCCAGCTTGTCTGATGTGTTGTTTAATTGTTTCGTTTTCCGTAAAATGTCTGAGGATTCTGGGACAGCATGTTGCAGTTCACTGCAGCCATAAAGCCACACACACACACAAAAATAACCTAAACTCGTGAAAGTGCAGTGTCAATGTTTTATAAATCCATAATGTGTCGTGATTCAGGGTGAAACCTCTGCAAAGTTACTGTCTGTGAAGTGTACATTCATTGCACTGCTGCTTCAGGGTTTAATCTCGAGTTACATTCATTCTAACTGACAGAATAATAAAGAGATGTTGTAATGCATGAACACTCTACTGTCCAGTAAATTAAACTGTCTATTGTCCAATTTCACTGCCATGGACACCCTGATGTGTCTGACGTCTTCTGAGAACGTTTCCATTTATAGAAAAACACTCGTATAAATGAATACTCTTTCATATGCAAATATAAACATTTCATATTTTGGTCCTCCTGACATTCAACATTTTACAGTTCTCTGGACGTGTAAAGTTTGCTGCGAATACAATTTGATTAAATGTTTTATTTATAATAATAATAATTATTATTATTTTTAATAATGCACTGCTTACCTGCTGAATGGTAGAGAGGTAAGCAGTCATACAGGATGTCATCTGGCTTCATGCCGAAAGCATAATACCCAAAAGCCGCCATTCTATAATATCTTTACAAGAAAAAACAAAACAAAACAAAGCATTGCATCTGTAAGTAACCCAAGAAACACAAAACCAGGTGTGTTTGAAGTGAAATGTAAAGGTGGAACTTGTAGCCTGACGTACCGACTGTGCACCACGATAGCAGCTTTGGGAAGTCCGGTGGTTCCCGAGGTGTAAATGTAGAACAAACGGTCTGTAGACAAAAAGCAGTATGAGTCTGAGTATTTACTTATACTTATCTCAATCTTATATACACTCACATTCACACAAACAATGGCTCATCATCGTCACCATCAGGTCAGATGGTTAATGCATGAGCGAATAACTTAGAAATTAGATTTTTTATTTACTTTTAGAACAATTTCAGGGTTGTAGATGATTTGCAGAATGTCTCACTGTCTGCTCAAAATCACTATCACTATGAGTATCTGTTCAGACCAATAGTCAAAAGACCAGAAATGAAAAGGATCATGTACATATTACAGATATAAAGTAGTTTGTCAGTGTTACAGATGTGACATCACACAGTGTTTACATTTATTATCCATCATTTTAGCACAATGCAGTTGAGTTCTCGACTCAGAAGGTGTTGATTAATTTTCAGTATACCACAGCGTAGTTCACTTCTCTAATCTGATTGGGAAGAAGGTGTGCCTTTTTTTTATTTTTTTCTGGCTGTAACATGAAGTCAAGTTTATATTAATGCACTCATTCTAATATGTTATCGTTTCTATAGTAACAGCTCGTTGACAGGGACTTGTATGACGGACGCTCCACAAAAAATAAGACTAACAATATACAGACTTATTAAAAGCGTGTTGTTGTTTAACGAGAAAAACGTATAATTGTTTTTTTATTAGGAGACATTTATGTAACATTCATGGAAGGAGTCTCCAGTGTTAAAGCTTTGTAACGGTCACGGTGCTTTACAAAGTTTCCCAGCAAGAGAAAGTCTTCAGAACAGAGGATTTCTGCATTTTTTGCATAAAAGCTGAATTTTTTGAGAATGAGAGAGAGAGAGAGAGAGAGAGAGAGAGACAGAGTTGCTGGTGAGGGAACAACTGTTTATCGTTGCTATAACGTAAGTGAGAACAGGAAACTAACTTGTCTCGTAAACGTTCCACAACATTAAATGTAACTATAAACCTTTAAAATAAATAAAGATTTGTTCATTAATAAATAAATTGTAATGGTTGGCAAAATGCTGTGGAATAAGCGGAATAACACACTCTAGACTGCACTCATGACTGTAATCTTTAAACCCATGATGCATGATGTGTTGAATATGATTTAAATACTGTATGTTAAACACTTTATATAAATCTAGATCTATAAATCTTAACATGACTGTGTTTATTATGCGTTAAATATGTCTAAAGATCAGATTTCTGGATGAATCTCATGTTATAGATACACTGTACATACTAACATCACTTTTTTAAAATAAATGCTATTCATTTTATTTCACAAATCATGTGATCATACATTAAAAAAATGTATATGATTTTTAAAATGACCAATATGAAATGTTATGTTCTCTGTCAGTTTCCTCAGTGGACCATAAAATAATGTGGGAGAAACATTTTGTGTGAAAATTAACCATGAATTTCAAAACATTATATATATATATATATATATATATATATATATATATATATATATATATATATATATATATATATATATACACACACACATACACACACACACACACACACATATATAATATATACACACACATATATATGTGTGTGTGTGTGTGTGTGTTTATTCCTTTGACTAAAGACATGAAATCATTTGAAAATTAGTAATGTCTTATCTTTTTTAAGATGTTAATGAGGAAATTTGTCCCTAAAAAAGATCACAGGGCTGAAAACACTTTCCCATCCTGCAGTCTTGGGAACTTTTTTCCTCCCACCTAAAAAGAGCTAAAAGACTTTAGAAAGACCCGGGGGCCTCATGGCCGAACGCCAACTGAGTACGTGAACAAGACTAATCAGGAGAGGTTTGGATTCCGGTGATCAGGACACTTCATCCGAGTTATTGTGTCTTTCGTTGTCTATAGCATTTCAATGTGGGCTTTTTTTTTTTTTTTTTTTAATGCTAATCTCCAAGCAGAGCATACAACCTACACAAATTTAGTGACGGACAATTTTTTTTTTTCTGGCAAAAAAAGAGTAAAAATGAGCAAAATATTTGGAAAAATGGAAAGAATTTTTTTTTACTACAAGACTGATCACCTAAAAACACAACATTCAGTTTTAAATTTTATTAATATTTGTACTATTTCTATTCAACTTTTCTACTACATTGTAGTATTAACTACTGGTTAAGTATAGCTTGTAAATTATTAGACTTAAGGCAACAGTACAAAAAGCTAATTAATAATAATAATAATAATAATAATTTAAAATCCCATACTTGATTTTTGAAATTTCAGTGTGGGCCAGGAATTTTTATTGCATTGTTTTTATTGTAATTTTTTGTAAACTCAGACGAACTCAACATGGTTTCTGTACTCGAGTGCTGTAACACTCAGATTACAAAACAGAGATGTTGCTGAGGTTATATTGCTACAGCGACACTTATAAACCCTTGGAGTAAGCTGTAAAGGCGTCTCCGCTCACCGCTGAAGCCCTTGGATGGAGTGCAGGAGGGAGGATGGCGTGGTGCAGACGCCAGCAGCGAGTCAAATGGCTGAGCTTTGAGAGAGGTCATGTGATCAGGACTCAGGTCTCCGGTGCAGAAGAGAGCCATAGACTCACTCAGAGAGGAGCTCACCTCCGACACGGCTACAAAGAGACATGACATAATAAAGAGGCAGAAGTGATTAAAAACTCAAATTGACGTGATTTTTACAATGTCTGCATAATTTCATAAACAAAATCTGAAATGTTTAAACAATCTAAAAGCTAAACCACTAAAACTAATATACTGGAAAATGCACAGATCTTTAATATATACATTAGCATACCTAATAATTCTCACTTATACCACAGTGCTGCTGAATTCTCAATTCTGATTGGTCGGAAAGTTGTTGATTAATTTTCTATAACAGCAGCTCTGACAGTAGTGCAGCTGCAAATCAGATTTATATCAATGCTCTGCTTATGACACATTATCGTTTCTATAGTAACAACGTACCCAGGAAGTTATATGGCACATGCTACATATAAACAGACTTAAAAACTTAAAATATTTATTCAACATTTATGGACATTTTTTTCCAAGTCTTCAGAAGAGTTTCCACATTGCGAATTTTTTTCCAGTCACATGACAATCTGATTTTTTTTTTTTGTCTTATGAACTTCAAGAGAGAGAGAGAAAAAAAAAAAGAGACTGGTGATGGAACAACTGTTTATAGCTGTTATAATGTAACTGACACTAACTTTTCATTCCACATTAAATGTAACTATAAACGGATAAAAAAGAAATCTAATACGTCATTTTTTAATAAATACAGTTTTAATTATTGGCATATTGCTGTTGTATAAGAGAAATAAAACACCTCAGGGCATGCTGTTTTAGGAAAACGATCCACTTTGAGGTAGTAACAGTAACACTGCTTCATCACACCACCCTGTCATTGATTATTTTCCTATAACAGCATGTCCTGAAGTGTTTTATTCCTAATATATAAGGATAGAATCTCACTGAACTCATTAAATGTTTTACTAATTTGAAGGAACCTTATGAGGTGAAAATCAGGTCTAAATTATATATCAGTGAAGAATGCAAATGATTTTATGATGATATTTAAAATAAAATTTATATAAAATATTTTTTTTTAATTTAGGTTAAGTATTCTTATAGTCATTAGGGCTTAACAGTCATTAATTTTTAAGCAGCAGAAGAATGTGATATCATTGCATTTTTAATATTGCTGCTATAAAATGCATCTTTGATAACTATGAGCATAATATTTGTGAAAAAAAAATCTAAAAATAATTATTAAAACTCTTCACAAAAAAAAAAAAAAAAAAAAAAGGCCAGAAGGGGAGCTTAGGTCATTGCTTATATGGCTAAATGAACACGAAGGAAAATACAAGACCAGATTCTGAAATTTTAAATTCCACTGAAGAATACAAACCTAATATGTATTACATATTTACAGTAACAAATGCTTTACCATCAGCGAGCTCTGCCCCAAAAACGAGCGCCCGTGCTCCCGACGCGCCCAGGCAGTGCACGAGGGAGTCTCGCCTCAGGTTGAAGTTGATGAGCGCCGACTCGATGCCGAGTTTAGCCAGGCCGAGCCACAGCACCACCTGCAGAGGCCTGCTCTCCATTAACACCGCCACCACGTCCCCCGAGCCCCAGCCCTGACTCAGAGCCCAGTGAGCCACGCCGTTACACAGCCGGTCGAGCTCGGAGAAGGTCCACGTTTCCCCGGTGGCCTCGTAGACCAGAGCGGGTTTGTCCGGGTGCAGAGCCACGGTCTGGGCGAAGATGGAGGGGATGGTGCTGCCATTACGCATGTGACGCCACAGCGCCAGCTTCACCCTCAGGAGCACCAGCACACCACTGGAGTGGAAAAATAAAGGCAATGAGTCATTAATACTACATTAAGACCAGTAAACAGCCTGTCTCTAAACATCTCATTTCCATTCAGCTTGTGTGGGTGCCAAGTAAATAATTCAGCTAATGAGTAGGCGATGAGCCAAAGTAATATCTGCTGTACGCATTACAAGCTCGTCTTGATTTACAAACAAGATTTAATTGGATTTGTTTTACACCTTGTGGAAAAGTGGCACATTATCTGTCGTCTAGAGCAGCGTGTCACTTAGAAAGAGATTTATCACAGATAGTGATTAACAAGTTATTAATGCCTCAGACTGCTTTCACACATTTGGTGTATTATTTATTCAGAAAAGGTCTTGGGTGGAGGGCTTTTTGTGCCGATAAGGAAAAAAAGTGACTCTGTAGCCACAACATGTTTTATCAGTCTTCCCTACTATAAGCTAAGTATCCTAACTTGCTTTCTAGATTAGATTCATCACCACCAGTTTAAAAAAAGAAGATTAGTGTAACCCTGGTGATGAGGAGGTTGTTTGTCTTCACTGTAGCTTTGAAGGTAGAAAGTCAAGAGAATGAAAGAATTTGTGAGAATCCACAGGTAAAGTGGGACGTCTCGTCACGTCCTGGTGAACATTCCATACATAGTGGAGTGCTTTTTAAAAGCGGCTGTCCTCCTCTCACTACGCCTTCATAATGTTAAATAAGAGAATAAAGGTTGGTTGAGATCTTATTACAGATATCAGAAATTATACCATATGTTCAAGAAGGATCTAAAGTATAATTATAAGGCTGGGCTTGAAACTCAGTGGACATCTCAGGAATATAAAAATAGTCTCAAACTTCTGAAAGGAAGAAAGGACCTCATCCAATTCCAAATCATTGAACTCTTAAATGCCAAAAGTGGTAGGTTATAAAGGATTGATTCATTATGCATGGTGGGAGGGAAGAGTTCCAGTGATGGTGCTGTCTTCAAGCAGAGCTGCGAGCAAGCGGATCGAGAGCACCTCGGAGCAACTCAGATGTTCTCGAACCACACCCGTGTGCCAATGCTGCGTTCTCACCTGACTAAAGAACCGCACCGAGGACATGAACACACCAGGGCTCGATTCAAACAGACTAAACACTGCGAACCTGAAAGCATCCTTAGTAGGTCCAGGCACAGCAACATAAACTAAAATTAAGGATTAGGATTGAGTTTGAAACAAAATAACCCAATAGGCTCAAACCTAGCATTCAGGTAGAAAAAAACAAACAAACAGATATTTGAACTTGGTGGATTTTTGTTTTAGTTCTGAACGTTCAATACTCCGACAACAGGATCACCAGAGGTTGATTGGGCAAGTTTAGACAGGAACACACACACACACACACAAACACTCCATCCTGTACATGACTATAACAGTGCAAGTTAATAAAAACCACAATTACAACAGCAGTGTGACAGGATGAGCAAGATTATCATGTAAGTGCCAGATACAAAGGATCTGTCCTACAGCACAATGGGAGAAAAACAAACACTTATGAAGCTGTGGGAACATCAGAGACTGTTAATTTATTAAATCTATTAAATCATAAGAGGTACGCACAGTATGGATGACAAGTAAATCAACGAGGAACTAACGAGGGAGCAAAGAGCTGCAGTAATATCTAAAGGAATTATTACACACTCTCTGTTGAATTAAAAGCTAGACTTAATTACACTGGTGTTATATGTTATGAAAAAGTGTCTATCAGTTGTTTGGAGCTGGGCGTGAAGCCAGAGGTTCAGCCTGATTTGGAGATAAAAATCACACATTATAAATGAATTTTTTCTTCGAGCTCAGCGCATAATTTAGTGCCAATGCGACAAAAGAGAGAAGACGACAAAGTTCTGGCGGGTGTCATATTTTTGATGCTATGATGATCGTCTAAAAGCCACCAAAATGAGGATGGTATAAGATTACGCAAAACTCACAGGACAGCTACAAATGCGGTAGCAGCAATGTCTTTAAAATGTTCTTATTATGTCAAGCTCATGTTGAAGAACATTTGTATTTACGCAAAAAAAAAAAAAAAAAAAATTTGCACAAGCGAATCTACAGATCACGCTGATTGATCACGTAAGCAGAACATAGTATATTTCTTTAATCACAGGTCTACCGTTAGAGGATCTTCACAGTCCAATCTGAAATGGGGAAAACATTATCACAAAATTACAAAATTAAGCCAAGATTTTATTGCAATTGTCTCATATAGTGTGACAAGTAACAATCTTTATTTAAAAACAAACAAACAAACAAAAAAAAACCCCTAAAATCGCAGTCTGCTCAGAAAGCGGATATAACATCACAAACTCCACCCACTGAGCATGCTTCAAAATACTGCTGCAATTTCATTGGCCATCTGTGACTGTTTAAAAAAAAAAAAAAAAAAAAAAAAAGTCAGTCTGTCTGGGCAAGAAACGACAGCTCTAAGCTATTCGGAGCAAATACTTTCTTTAGCCAGGCATATAACGATATAATGATATTGATATTGTCATATATTACGACACAATACATTTTTCCGAGATATCACAGGCATCATCAGTATTTCCGTAACAAACTCTGAATCTAAGCAAAGCAACAGGTTTGATGTTAACATTTTGTTACTGGATTATTTAAATTTCCATCAGGTTTTTCTTTTTTTTTTTTAATGTAACACTACTGTTTCGGGAGTTTGCTAGTAAACCTCTATATTGTGATATACATCATGTATCATAGAAATGTCTTCCAGTATCATTGCGATATTAGATTTTTTTGTCGTATCACCCACCACTGGGTTGCACACAAAAAAAATGGCTTGTTAAATATTTAATAAATGAAATCTTATAGTGATAATGCTGTTAATATCTCTGAACTGTCAGGTATTAGTAACAGGTCGAAGTGATTGGATTTGTGCTGAAGACCTTTCATGGCTCATTTGCAGGGCAACATTCAGGATACACAGGAAAGCTGTTGGCAAGTCAGGGCACGAACATTCAACATGTTTGCTACAACATGTAACACACACATCCCTTACATTGTGTGCATGACTGTACAAATAGTGCAAGTTAATAAATGCCACAATTTAAAGCTGCGAAATGTGACTGGAGGTTAAAAAATACCACTGATTGCATGGGTCATTCCTTCTATATATTCATTTCTGCTCATGTTCATGACGGGTGCCAATAATTCAGGAAGAACAGGTCGCTTGTCACTGGTGTGGTATGCTGAAGACCTTAAATATACCACTGTTAAAAAACAGTTGTAACATATTAAATATATTTCCGTATAAGCTGGAAGAGTCGTATGCACTTAGCATGTGCATTGTTTGAACTTTTGAGTATGGGAAATTTCAACTACATGCACATCTGTGTTTTGAAGATATCAGCAGTCTGTTTTGCATTCCTCCCTCACGCTTAATTGACCTTGAAATTGTATTGTGATCTGTCTGCTGAAGGGTAGACTCAGTTCCCAACGACTAATCACTGATCACCATTGTTTGTTCCCAGTGATGAATCACTAATCATCACTGTTTGTTCCAAACAACCAATCACTGATCACCACTGTTTGTTCCCAACGACTAATCACTGATCACCATTGTTTGTTCCCAATAATCGATCCCTGATCACCACTGTTTGTTCCCAACGACTAATCACTGATCACCACTGTTTGTTCCCAATGACTAATCACTGATCGCCATTGTTTTTCCCCAATAATCGATCACTGATCACCATTGTTTGTTCCCAATAATCGATCACTAATCAGCACTGTTTGTTCCCAATGACTAATCACTGATCACCATTGTTTGTTCCCAATAATCGATCCCTGATCACCACTGTTTGTTCCCAACGACTAATCACTGATCACCATTGTTTGTTCCCAACGACTAATCACTGATCACCATTGTTTGTTCCCAACGACTAATCACTGATCACCATTGTTTGTTCCCAATAATCGATCCCTGATCACCACTGTTTGTTCCCAACGACTAATCACTGATCACCACTGTTTGTTCCCAATAATCGATCGCTGATCACCATTGTTTGTTCCCAATAATCGATCACTAATCTCCACTGTTTGTTCCCAACGACTAATCACTGATCACCACTGTTTGTTCCCAACGACTAAT
>CM040476.1:4002750-4031825 GCA_022758105.1 Pangasianodon gigas | reverse complement strand
CCCAATAATCGATCACTGATCACCATTGTTTGTTCCCAGTAATCGATCCCTGATCACCACTGTTTGTTCCCAATAATCGATCACTGATCACCACCGTTTGTTCCCAACAACTAATCACTGATCGCCATTGTTTTTCCCCAATAATCGATCACTGATCACCATTGTTTGTTCCCAATAATCGATCCCTGATCACCACTGTTTGTTCCCAACGACTAATCACTGATCACCATTGTTTGTTCCCAATAATCGATCGCTGATCACCATTGTTTGTTCCCAATAATCGATCACTAATCACCATTGTTTGTTCCCAACGACTAATCACTGATCACCATTTTTTGTTCCCAACGACTAATCACTGATCACCATTGTTTGTTCCCAACGACTAATCACTGTTGTTTGTTCCCAATAATCGATCCCTGATCACCACTGTTTGTTCCCAACGACTAATCACTGATCACCATTGTTTGTTCCCAACGACTAATCACTGTTGTTTGTTCCCAATAATCGATCCCTGATCACCATTGTTTGTTCCCAACGACTAATCACTGATCACCATTGTTTGTTCCCAAAGACTAATCACTGATCACTGTTGTTTGTTCCCAATAATCGATGACTGATCACCATTGTTTGTTTCCAACGACTAATCACTGATCACCACTGTTTGTTCCCAACGACTAATCACTGATCACCATTGTTCGTTCCCAATGATCAATGACTGATCACCACTGTTCCCAACAAAAAAAAATCACTTATCACCATTGTTTGTTCCCAAAAACGAATCACTAATCACCAAGTGTTTGTCTTTGTTTTAAACGCTTTTCTTGGTGATATTTACAGCAATAAACGCGAGTTATTCCATCTGTAACTATTTCCTTCGTGCCTATTTCCCGACTCTTCACTTTCACCACTTCATTTTGTTTGCGTTCTTGACAGAACTGTTAGTATTTTATAAAAAGAAATAGTACACATGTAATACATTATTAGTTTGTGCTGGCATGAACTTCTTTTACTATAAGAAATACATTATAATGTATTATTTTCTTTTTACTCACAAATGCAAATAATCATGACAGCCAAATATATATATAAATGAGTTACTTTCTGAGCATGCTATATCTACTTTCCCCTGAAAAGAGTTGGCAGCAGTGGACGTCTAGAGCTCAGGATTTCTCTGACAGAGAGTGTCGAAGAGTGGCATTAAGAGTTCGTGTGCCTGTTCTTCATCTGAAAAGGTGACAAGTTTTGACGGTAAGCTTTACAGCAGCTTGAGATCTAATTGTTTATCCCTTCTGCATATTGTTTATTGAAGAAAGAGAGTTACTCAAGAACCTGGACTTGAGATCTTGAAAGCTTTTTAGGAACTGTTCATTCCATTTCAGACCACACAACACCATGTGTCACCATTGATATGCCTTTTTAAGGGTCTTGCTTGTTTTGTCAACCTATCTAAGCTGTTCTGAGATCTGAAGTCCAAGGAACCTGAAGCTCTTGACCATCTCCACCACACCATCACTGCTTCCTGGTGCATGGTTCCCACCATGTTTTCTAAAGTTAATGATGATCTCTTTTGTCTTATTGACAGTCAGAGAGGGATTACTGGTTGTAACACAGTTTAATGCAAACTTAGAGTTTGGCCCATTCTGCAAACCCTGTAAAATATCTGATTATCATTGCTAATTAGACGATGCATCATGGTGCACGCGAGCAGTACTCACTTGAGGTCCCTCTTGGCGGTGCGCGCGGCTACGTACAGGTATCTCCAGCCGCCGGAGCCCAGGTACAGGCCGAGTCCAGCGGCCACGCTCCACGACCAGGGCGCGCCGAGCAGCCGGAGCAGGCCGAGAGAGCCGAGAGACACGGCATAGCGCATCCTACCGAGCACAAACACACGCTTACTCACTCACTCAGACCCCGCTCAGTGCTCTCTCCGAACGAGCAGGAGCAGGAGCAGCACTCCGACAACAACACGTCCATAAAAGTCCCACAAAGAGGGAGGAGGAGGAAGCAGCCGCAGAAGAAGAAGAAGAAGAAGAAGAAGAAGAAGCAGACGAAGAAGAAGAAGAAGAAGAAGAAGAAGAAGAAGCGCGAGCGCGGTGTCTAGGCGGTAAAACTACTTACCTATGGCGAAGTGAGGAAAGTGAAAAGAGTGTGTGTGAGTGTGTGAGATGCTTGGAGTGTGTGTCAGGCTGATAAGAACATGGAGAGCTGGTGATTAACACGCCACCGCTTCAGGAGTGAATGGAGGTCGACATGAAACGACCTTGTTGATGTTACAACCTCAATGAAGTTTGCTACAACTCTGCATAACATAACATTCATGACAAAAGTGGTGAAGATGAGTGATTTATTCAACAAAATCATATCTGAAGTGAACATTACGAACTCTTGTCGCATGCTATAACATTCACACAAATCATATTTCAACATATTATTACACATTAGCATATTAATAGGAATAGCAAATGTGCATTGCTTGGTTTTGGAGCCGGGCGCAATTCCTAAACGCCTTTCTGTATAAGTGCACTACGGAGGGTACGAGTTAATTAACTGTTACACCCTACACAGTGGGAATTGGGAGGCGTTTGGGATTCAGCCCTGGACAGTCAGGATTTCAAAATGGCCGAAATGGAGTCATTTTTCAAAATAAAGGTCATCCACTAGCAGTGAAACTGACTCCTGTCCTCCTGTTATACTCACTTTTATAGTCCAGCAGTTATTAAGATAAATCCATCCACAACCAAAAACTTACCATAAGCCTAAAATTGTTCACACAATTGTTTAATATTGAACAAAATATCAAAGACAGATTGTAATATAGTAGTAACGCCTCAAAGGCAGATTGTAGCATAGTGGTAGTATAGTAACGCCATAATAATTGGCAGTCTTTATGAGAATTGGGGAGAACAATTGTGTAAAATGTTACATATAAAGATTAAAATTTTTTCACACAGTTGGAGAAATGATAATCATAACCCTACGTTCACACTCGCACTCGCTTGCGTCACTTCGAATGTGGGTGTGTACTGACCGCTAACTGTTTCGTTTGTGGGTGTGGCCTGTCCAGCGTAATTATAAATTTCGATGAGAAACAGTAGTAGCTATACAATATATAGCTTATAATACTAACTATTTTAACACAAATTAAATAATGCACTAATCAGTGTGAAAAATTGGTTGTTTGATTTACATGTTACGTGCTAAGCTTCGTACTAGCTATACTGGCTACGTACGCTCACCAGAGGCACCAACGAACAATCTCTGCTACTTCCTTCCATGATTTATTTGATTTATTTTTCTTCTTAATGTCTCTATACACATTTAATGAGACGTCATACTGTATATGACAGGATAAGATGAAACCACGGTTATAAGTTTTTCTTCCATTTGTGTGCGTCAAACAGCAAATGGGAACTAAATCGGATTGGTCCAAGAAATCCAAGTTTGGATTTCTCACTTTACTGCATCGTCCCTGATTTGCACAGAATTGAGAAGATCTCATTTCAAATGTCGCTCGTCATGCCGTCACAGCAGCGGTAGCTGAAATCACAGCTTGCACACATACATGGAAAATGCCGCACACTTACTTACATTGAAAATGAACAGTCGTCAGTCACTTTGTTGCTTGCGTGAATGTAGGTTTAGGGTTCTTCGGTTGTCCATTAAAGGTTCTATGTGGAATCCTACAACAAAGTGTTTCCCTATCAGAAAGGATTTCAAGTAGAGCTTTTTTTTTTTTTAGTAAAGAACCCTTTAGGTATCCAGCGAACCCTTAAGGAACCCTTGAAGAACCATTTTTTTCTGTCAAAAAATAGTTCTTTTAGGAGTTTCTTTAAATGACACACATATGGCACATGGCACATTTAACACATGTATTCCTCACAGACATTGCATACAAGATGATCAGTGTTTTCAAACCAGTGCTTTTTTTTCCACAAAAACATTTATTTTTGAAAGATATTGTGTTAAAAATCTTAAATATCACTGATTGCATTAGCTATTCCTTCTTTATATTCATTTTTGCTCATGTTCATGACGGTTGCCAATAATTCCAGAGCCACATGTAATTTAGACAGAGAATTCATAAATAATTCAACTTTCCTAAAATATCAGTCCAGCTCTCAGAAATCAGCCCTTAATATTAGAGCTAACTTTTGGGTTCCAGTCCATTCTACGTTCCTCACAATCCTGACGCATGTTGGTGCTACGTGGATTATGTGAGATTTGGAAATAAACCTCGCAGAAGGTTCATGTACAGGAACGTGATCGGAACAAATCGATGATTTAGCGTTGCAGTAGCAATTTTAACGGCCACCTCTCAGTCTTGTGGGCATTGCGTGAGCATGTTGATGTCAGTGCAAATGGATTTCCTGTCGCTCTGAACTCCTGCATGAGCTGCTCTGGGATAAAATGACCCTGCTGGGCCAAAGCAGACCACACACTCGCCGCAGCACGGCCCGTCTCAGGAGGATGTACACCCACGGGTCCAGGATCTGGTTCCAGGATGCCATCCTCAAACCCAGCAGCAGCAGCTGCTCATACTGCGGGTCTGGATCGGTATTGCCTCTGTAGAACTGTCTCACTGACATGGAGATGTAAATCTGAGCAAGGAAACATGAGAAAATCACAACAACAGGATTTGTCTTTTGCCTTTAAAGTGCCATCACCCAAGCCTCCCTCTTGGCAAAGGCTGTATTTTTCGATTTTTTCTACAATAATTTAGTTGGCATAAGTTTTACTAATTGGGATCTTCTCTTCTAAGTGTTACAGCCTTATTACATTTTTCACACATATTATGGATTATTTCCAGTAAATGCATTAAAGGAGCATTTTGTCATTTTTAACCCGAGTTTTTTTATTAGATACTGTATATTAAAGAGGCAATCTGTAATTTTTTAAAGTGTTTGTTTGAAACACTTAGAACACATATAGAATCTAATTAGATGCATTAAAGGGGCTGTTTGTCATTTTAAAAGTGTTTCTATAAGTTTTTTTTTTAATTAGATGCATTACAGAGGCAGTTTGCCATTCTCAAACCTGTTTCTATAGTCTTATTATTATATGCATTAAAGGGGCAGTTTGTAATTTTTAAAAGTGATTCTCTCTCTCTCTCTCTCTCTCTCTCTCTCTCTCTCTCTTAAAGGGTCAGTTTGTAACTTTTAAAAGCTTTTCTATAGTTTTATTATTAGATGCACTAAAGGGGCAGTTTGTCATTTTTAAAAGTGTTTCTATAATTTTTTATTAGATGTATTAAAGTGGCAGTCTGTACATAAAAAAAAATCTGTTTTTATTAGATGCATTAAAGGGGCAGTCTGTAGTTCATTAACACGCTTTGAAAGTTTTTAAGTATTAGAAGCAACAAAAGTGGACACATTTTGCATCACAGTAACTGTGAAATACTCAAAGTGAAGCAGTCTCGAGTTTTTTTTTGTTGTTGTTGTTTACAGAATGAATTTGCTTGACTAGTCGTCACATGACTGTGTAGTATACAATACAAAATAGTAATCCTCACATACCACATACTTTATATTACATACTACTACAAAGAATATGTAATGGATCTGTATACTGTATATTGGCCTCAATTTGGGAAAAGCAGTTAGCCCCATGCCCTGTCCACACACACATATATGGATATTTTTGAAAATGAGGGTTTTACCCCTCGAATTTTTGAAATACCCCGTCCACATGAAAATGCCAAAACGATTTGAAAATGCTCATATAAGAACGCAAGTCATGGGGATCTGCGCTATCTGTATACATGTGGACAGTGTCTCAGAGGCAGCAGAGGGCTCTTTAAATTCCAAACTGCTTCTTTAATATTTAATTTATCCACTCACAAGGAAGGGACTCCAGCAGACAGAGGACACCACGGTTATGACCACCAGCTGCACCATCATCTCCACATCCAGCGAATGCACAGATGATATAGACGATCTGTGTCTCCTGGAGGCGGTCAGTTTTGCTCCTTGGTTGTTAAACCTGGCCTGCAGCAATGTCAGCCCACTCACAGCATTGCACAGTACAGAGACTGTTAGAGCTGCCAGGCCCAGGCTCGAGAAGGCCAATGCCAGGCCGGCGTCAGCACTCGAGAGAGCGCCGTGTACAGGAAGGAAACACCAGGTACCAGGGAACTGAGGTTCGTAGGTACCCACATTGAGCAAGGGGAGCGCCGCTAAAGTAAAGGCCATGGTGATGAGCAGGAGGACACCGAGGCGAACGTGGGCTGTGGTGGCCACGGCAGAGTGCTGGAGCGGCTGCGTGATGCCCATGCACCGCTCCACGGCCATGGCGCTACCCAAGAGGAGAGGAGTCAAGCCAAAGAAGACCATGCAGGCACCGAAAAGTTTGCAGAAAACCTGAGGGGGTTCGCTTGCCTCCCTGCTTGCTGCCCGTTGCCTCCTGACTCTTCCGAGATGCAGGTGCAAGGCGAAAGCTCCAGTGACCAAATGACCCGCCAGGTCGCTCAGGAGCAGAGCGGCTGCTAGCAGCAGAAACGGCGTCTTAGCTCGGTGGTGGAAGCGGGCGTAGGATGCGGACACGATGGCCAGGCCGATGAGGTTGGAGAGGATCCCGAAGGTCATGGTGAAGTAGGACATCCCAAAGTTTGGTGGGTTGAGAGGAAACGGAGACGTGGAGTTCGGATCATGCTCACAGAAGAACGACAGGTTAAAGTCTTGACACGTGGTAGGAATGGAGGAGGTAAAGACAAAATCCATGATGAGACAGTTGGCAGAGCGTTGGAGGCCAGCTTGTCAGATGTGCACCACCTGGAAAAAGAAGAGTGCATTAGAAGTTATGTTTGTTTTTTGTGAACACAGTGACACGGGTCATCGTGTGCATCATTGCATTACCTCTTAACCTGTTAACATCACAGCAGCAGATTTTCACTTCACCTCTTAGCATAATTATGTTCATCTACATTCGAATGAGCGCAATCATGTTCAAAATAAACGCTAATTCTCAACTTGTTGCTTGTTGAATAGAGCCCACTGTGCACAAATATGGAGCAAATATTACATTCTCATCATAATCCTACAACACAGTGTATGCTTACTTGGCAGAGTAATCTCCTTTAGCCAATGGCTGTATGCTGCAGTTACACATTTTCTAGATAGCTAGGCACAGCTTGTTCTCTGTTCTAAGTGTCAAGCTGCTCCAGATAATGTCGTAATGCTCTCCGCTCAGCTTGTCACTCTTCCTTGATGAACATTTGCAGTAGATTTTGCACTCATAAAGATTCACCGATAGCAATCCCACTGTCTGTTTTGATCAAATAAAAGCCTAAATCTGTCTTTATCTTAGAAGATCCATTTAAATTAAAGTCATACGCAGAGTAGTATGAGGTGAAAAAAAAAATCAGAGACATAGACGAGGATGTTATTGAAATGCTGATGTTAATGATATCACAGTGTTTTATTTTCAAGTGCCTTTCATGTTCATCTGTCCACTGTGAATTGTCCCTTAATCTCCACTGAGCTAAATGAATTTAGACAACTCATTTGTTTTCTCCCTTTCCTGCAGCCTCGCCGTCTTCCTTTTACTCTGTAGCTTCTCTCTCTCTCTCTCTCTCTCTCTCTCTCTCTTGATCATTACACTTCTCTCCTGCCCAGCCTGTTCATACATATTGTGTTTATTCTCACAGTGACTGAATGTGTGCTTTTATTTTTGCACATATTTATGAATTGTTATTTTTTAGTTGCATTTGTTTTTAACATCAATTAACTAGCCCCGAGGAAAGAACATATTTTGTAACAGCAAACACACTCAGACAAAGGAGTAATTTGGGAACTGGAAAGGGAAGTGGGTGGGGTGGGTGGTGGGGGGGCACAATTATCTTCCAGTACAATAAGACCATTAAGCACAAAATTTGTACATATATCTAAAAGTAGGCTTAATGGTCTTATCTTTGTTAATATACAATATTGTGCAAAAGTCTTAGGCACAGGCAAAAAGAAATGCTGTAGAGCAAAGATGCCTTCAGAAATAATGAAATTAAATGTTTCTACATTTAAAAAATTACTATTTAAAGAGAGCAGTAAACAGGAATAAATGAAACAAAGTCAATATTTCATGTGATGACACTTTGCTTTAAAAAAATAATAGTCTCAGGTACAATGTGTGCAGTTTTATAAGGAAATGAGCTGTAAGTGTTACTGAGCATGTTGCAGAAGCAGCCACAGTTCTTCTGGACACTTTGACTGTCGACTCGCTTCTTATTTTTGTAGCGAAACCCAGCAGCCTTCATTCTGTTTTTTTGTCTGAAAAGTGTCTCTTATGTCATCTGCTGCTTTCTTTACTGACATACAAACATTTTTCTGGAACATTTAATTTTGCACTGGAAAACTAATGTTTGGAATCTAAACTGTTTTTGTACTGAATCAATAATGTAGAAATCATAAAATAAAAATCTATAATAAAGTTTGTACTAAAAAAAATAGAGTGCCTAAGACTTTTGCACAGTACTGTATAATATAATATAATATAATAATCTCATGATTAGAAAATATTAGATAACATTTCCTTTATTCATGATATCTTCACCTGCTAAGATACTGTTGTAAGGAAGAAAAAAAAACCCTTGGGGACATCAGCGTAATCAACACCGGGGTGGTGTGATGAAGCAGAGTTACTGATGCCTCCACTAAGTTGATTATAAGTTGCATGCGCTGTTTTATTCCACTTATACCGCAGCGATTTTCCAACAATTGTACGTTTTCACACTTTTTCATACTTTTTATCATATGTTTCATCATACATTTATCCATATAGAGTTACCTTTATTGTTAAGTTGTTAAGTTACGTTATAGCAGCTATAAACAGTAGTTCCCTCACCAGCCTTTCTTTTTCTCTCACTCTCATTTAATTTTCTCTTTTTCACTTTCATTTAATAAGACAAAAATTGCAGCTTGTCATGTTACAGAGAAACGAGAAAGTCCACTATGAAGACTTTGCCATGTCAGAAAAATGAACACATCTCAAAGCACTGATGTGGAAATTCTAACAAAAGCCCATTAAAATGAGATAAACGAGTAGGAGGCTTAAAGGCACTACTTAAATTTGTCAGCCTAATACACGAGTGAATAATGAGTGGTGCTTCCTTAAATAAATCCAGAACAGATTGTAACTGGATCAAACTTTTCGAAAAAACTTATCTATTCATCATGTTTTAATGTCATAGTGTCAGCCATTTCTGTGCGTTCAGGTCCAGCAGGTCAGCGTCATTAAATATTAGCCATCAGAAACTCAGCAAGTGCTTCTACACTATCAGACGAACTGAGATATCCCATCAGGGTGATTTTTTGGGCTTTCACACTTTCATACACGCTGAGATGAGTTTTTTCATATCTGAAATAACAGCATCAGCCTACTCCCCCCCCAACCCACCCACCCACACACACACAAACACACACACACAAACACACAAGCACTGTCCAAAATGACACACTGCAGCACAATGGCTGAAAATGATACTCTTCACTGAGTGAATGAATAATCAGCTTAGCTTTTTAAATTTGACATACTGTGACATGCGGCAGACTTGTTGTGCTTCATTTGTTGATTTTTTTTTCTACTAAAATCTTTTTTTTTTTTTTTTACTTTTGTCAGCAGTGTATTGAACAAATCTTCCACACTAGGAGAGGAATAATTGGCACAGGAAACTGGAAATTGGATCATTTTTTTTTCCTCAGAGGTATATGTTGTACCTGCAAGATGTTTAGTTAGATGCAGTAAACATCCTGCGTACAGTCAGCAAAGACTCCTCAGTTGCTCTTGAGGCAAACAGTGAATAATTTACATTGGGCTACACACTCAACACAATACTGATGGTGTTCAGCTTTAAAAAATAAAAACTAAACTGATCAGTATGGAGAGGAGACCCATGTTCTGTATGCTGAGGATAGAAAAGCCACTCCTTGTTCAGTTAAAAATCAACTTAATGAAACTGAACAGAAACATGCATTCAAATGTAACACACGTCGGCGAGAGCATTATGAGTGGCGTCATGATAAGCCATTCATGTGTTCCTATTATTATGATAAAAATTCATTAGAAGTTTTTGCATAGTTTATTTGCATGTTAAGCGTCTTTCATGCAGACATTATATAGCAGAAGAGAATTATTAGAGTCGAGGTTCCTCACTCACCCAGGTGCTGGCCTCAGTTCCTCAGAGTCGCTTCCTCCTTTTCTGCAGCAGTGCCTCGTTCCGCTGGTAATGCTCCAGGCTACAGACTTTCTCTCTCTCTCTCTCTCTCTCTCTCTCTCTCTCTCTCTCTCTCCTCTGCACCTTCCACTCCCTGATTTGACCATTCCTTTGCCTCACCCACCCACCTCCTCTCTCTCTCCCTCTCTTTCCAAGCCCACCTCCTTTTTTGTTATTTCTGTTCACTGTCCACATTCTCTCTTTGTCCCTCCCTTTCTCTCTCCCTCCTTTTTCTACCTCTGTTTTCTGACTCCTTCTCCCACTCTGCTTGTCTCCACCTCCAGTACAGTCTTTCAGGCTACTCCCTTCCGTCTAATGGAAACCTTGAGTACACTTTGGCAGAAAGTAGCCCTGCACTATTCACACTATAGTGCAAGGGCCATTTCAGGGGCCATTTATCCCTGCGCTGTTGTTTTTATTAGGAAGCAATATCGCTCCATCTTAGAAATTTCACTGTTAATTGAAGTTTGGAAACACAGCACTTTGGAAACAGTTAGCTTTTAAGTAACTGTGTAATGGTGTGGTGTTATGACTGAGCAATCAATTGGCTGCTTCGAGAGAAATATTCATTAACATGGCCAAGCCAGTCACTTCTCTTCCTAATCATTTAAATAGAAGTGAGATAAGCCCACCATGATATAATTCTGATTAAGTATTTGGGTTGCTGAGTGGTCAAAATCTAAATTCTTACCAGCACACACTCAAGTGTGCTGATAAGAAATTAAGAGAGGGAACAATTTCTTTCCATTTCTTTCACTCTAAATCAGCCCGCAAGGGAGTGAGAGAAATGTGAGCAGCAGAGATAGGGACTCGCATCTCAGATCCGTGACTTGAATCTCACCCGAGTCACTAATTTACTGAATCGTGTCTCTTATTCTTATTCACTGATCTCTGACACAAACAACTCGGATTACTGTGCCTTCTACTCCAATAATTCTCAGTCAATATGAAAGCCTTATTTCCTTGGATGGACCCTAAAAAGTGCACAAACCCTTGTGCTGGATGCCATTACCCACCCATCTCTGATTGTTCCATCACGATGGCCATGCATGTTGTTTCTTTTAGATGCAAAGGCAATGAAATAAAAGAAAAAATGGGAAGGTCTGCATTTATAATCTAAGAGGAACATCACAACTAACCTCATCCTTCATTTGCAAAAACACTAAGAGCTGTTTGTTATATAGCTTATACAAGTTGCCATGCTGGCACAGGCTAGTTAATACAACAAGATTCAGTTTCAGTATGCAAGTTAATTAATATGCAACCAACATAGAGCTAAAAACTCTGAACTTGACTTGGACTCTACCACATTCAACTTTGATTCGAATTAGATTCTCCAGCATTAGATTCGATTCCTGCTATGGAGCAAGAAATGTTCGCAGTTCTGCACAGGGAACACTTCCAATCACATGAACTCATCTCTGACTCAAACATGCAATGGGACTCAAAACTAGTAGGAGTGTTTATTAATAATATATAATAGCCATTGCATGCTTTGCACGTTTCACTACTGACTTGACTCAACCACAAGACTACTTCATAAACAAGACTGATGAGCAGTCACAGTAATGGCTTGATTCTCTGTCTCTACTCTCATCAGCCTCAGTCTGACCCTGTTTTTTCAGATCCCAGATTGAGTTTTCATGGAGTTTAGCCAGCTCATAAAAAATGAATGCGGGTTTTAATGAGCAAAGGCAACATGGTTGACCGCTCATTTCCAGGGTCCCAGGTTTGATTCTGAAGTTGGGTTTACTGTCTGTACAGAGTTTCATATGCTCTCTTGTCCATGTGGGTTTCTCCAGTTTCTTCTAACCTACCAAAAACATGATGATAGATGGACTGGCTATGTTAAATTGCTACTAGGTGTGAATGAATGTGCGAATGGGTATGTGTGTGGTGCCCTGAGAAGGCGTCCCATCCAGGGTGTATTCCCACCTCGTGCCCAGTGTTCCTGGGACTGGCTCTAAATCCACCACGACCATGACCAGGATAAAATTTATTGAAGATGAATTGATGAAAAACCAATGAATGGTTGCTATTATAAGATGGATGTCAGACTAAAAGAAATGACAAAATTCCTCAGAACTGGAGGATAGAAAGTTGAACATAGGTTTGTGCTCTTAGAATGCACAAGAGGACATTATTGTTATTAATGGTGCTACGACTGCAGATGAATCACTGAGTGCCTTTAGATAAGTGGCGTTCATTGAGCTCCTTACGATTAGTGGTGTTCTTTGTGCCCCACTCCACTGCACTGTGAAATGAAATGTTTTCCCAGCTCTATCACACCTGACTCAAAGCATCTGCTAATTATCGAATCCTCCGTGAAGTAACAGAGGTTGCATTTCTGGGAATTAAGAGTCATTGTTGAGATTTTTGTATGCAGCACGTGAAGGGCAGTTCTTGCAATAACACTGGAGGCAAAAATGGACTGTTTGCATAAATAGAAGGAAGTAAACATCTAATATTAGAATTATATTTTCTTAATCTAGCTCAGAAAATAAATTGGACACATTAAAATCTGACACATTTTTGTTGTTTTAATGCACATAATTTGCATCAAGCTATGAATTTGTTACACATTTCAATAGTTTACTACTCAGCTTGATTTTAATGGCCAGAGCACGAGCACCCAAGAAGCCGACTTCACCTAAATATGCCCAACATTATCCAAATTGGATTGCATTTCCTGTTTGAGATAAAGAAGCCATTTGTCAAGCTCTTGTAGTTATGAGGAATCAGATGTCTGCAATATTATCAGATGTCTGCATTTGGCAGACGTGTTTAAGTCTGGAAGAAAACAATCCCGGCATAAACATATCAGTCAAAAGTTTTCAAACACCTGTCATGTTACTAAACCAGTTAAGCCCTATGTACTGTAGCATGCATGTCACAAACGTATGGCGAGTGCAACAAGTGCGTCATTTGCTGTTCCAGTATTACAGTCACAGTATGTAAAATGAGCCGACTCATTAACCTGAGACCAAAAAATGTTAACATACTACATATGTTCTCAACTTTTGAGTTCTGTGCAAACAAACCTTTATGGAATATTGTTTACAAATGGAGAGCCTTCAAGACAATTGCCAGTCTTCCCAGGAGTAGGCGTCCCAGCAAATTCAGTCCAAGGTCAAACTGTTTAATGCTCAGAGAAAAAGAAAACCCCAAGAGCTACATCATGTGACCTACACACCTCTGTTAGCACATTAAATGTTTATGTTCATGACAGCACAATCAGAAAAAGACTGAACAAGTATAACTTTCATGGAAGGGTGGCTAGGAAAAAAAAACCCTTCTCTCCAAAAAGAATATGGAGCATGAATTAGGTTCGCAAAACTGCATCAAAACAAACCACAAAAGTTCTGGAACAATATGATTTGGACTGATATGACCAAGGTGGAGATTTTTGGTCATCATCACAGCACATGTTTGTTGAAATCCAAACACAGCGTATCCCTACAAACACCTCACACCAACTGTGAAGCATGGTGGTGGAGGGGTGATGATTTGGGCTTGTTTTGCAGCCACAGGACCTGAGAAACTTGCAGCTATTGAGACAAAGATGGACTCCACTTTATACCAGAATGTTCTTGAGACAAATATGAGGCCATTTGTCCAGCAGTTTAAGCTGGGCTGAAACTGGGTCACGCAACAGGACAATGATCCCAAGCACACTGGCAAATCAACATCTGAATAGCTAAAGAATAAAAAAAAATCAAGGTGTTGGAATGGCCAAGTCAAAGTCCAGACCTCAACCCCACTGAGATGCTGTGGTGGGATCTTAAGAGAGCTGTGCATAAATGAATGCCCTCAAACATCAATGAACTGAAGCAATGTTGTAAAGAAGAGTGGGCCAAAATTTCTCCAAAACGATGTGAGAGACTGATAAACTCCTACAGAAAACTTTTACTTCAAGTTGTTGTTGCTAAAGGTGGTTCTACATGTTACTGAATTATAGGGTGTACTTATTTTATATTGAAATCTGTTGTGTTTTTTTGTTGTCACATGAGGATATATATTAATATAAAAGTTGGTGATGTAGGGAGGACTAGTGGTTAGGCCTTGGTGTTCTCACCACCATGGCCCGGGTTTGATTCCCGGCCAGGGATCCAATGCCAGTCAGTGGGGTTGCACATGACACTTGAGGAGGGTTGCGTCAGGGAACGCATCCGGCATAAAAACTATGCCAAATCAAATATGCGGACCAATGATCTGCTGTAGTGACCCCTAACAGGAGCAGCCGAAAGAAGAAGAACAACAACAACATAGAAGTTGATAAATGTTGTTGATAAATAAAAACATAGAATTGAAAGAGGGTGTACTTTCTTTTTCCCATGACTGTATATGTAATATATATTTCAGGCTCTATGCTACTGCAGTTGCATGCTCTGGTGTTGGTTAAAATCTTCTTGAAATACTTTCTAAGAAAGCATAGAGTCCCTGGTGTCAGTGGATAATAAAGACTGTCCTGTGCTCATCCCTGGACTCTTATTCACTCTTGTTCTGTTCATACTGAACATCTGTTCAACACAATTAATACAGTTTGTCTTTACTCTTCTACACTAGTTTACTGTAATGGTTTATAATCCGACTATCTGGCCACCCAGAAGACAACGGATTCCCTTTTGAGTCTGGTTCCTCTAAAGGTTTCTTCCTCAACACTGTCTCCTCTGGTTTGTTGATTAGTGATCTAAATCTATATCTGGATTTCTGTAAAAAAAGTGCTACACAAATAAAATTGAATTGAAGTGAAGTCTCATTGGATCAACATGCTTTATGTGATCATATACAGTAGTAATGCATGTTTATAATATTCTGATGGTTAGAACAGATATTTGCTGAACTGTTGGTCCCATGTGCTAGCACAGCTTTTAGTGAATCAAGGTCAGGGCCCTTGTGCAACAAATCAAAACAGCGATCCAGGTTGGATGCAACAGCCAAGATTTACTTCAATAAGCTGCAGTGCACCGCACAAGCCCAGTCCTCTGATTAGATGTCGTAAGTGCATAGTGCTACAGGTTTTGTGCTCTCGGACACAGTGATTCATAAATGCATCAGTAAATGTGGAAAAAAAATATGAGTCCTTGTAAATCCCCCCTAATTAATGTATAATTAAATATGATGTGTCGCCCTGCATGTGCATGAATATGATATATGTGTTCAGCATTTAATTTATTTGTGTATTTGTGATGTCACACTCCACAGTAGTGATTAATGGCTCATATGAAAGTAGACACACAGGACTTTAAGAATTTGTGGGTTTTCATAAGTATTTCTTTTCTTTTTTCTTTTTTTTTTACCTAGCCTACTGCTTTTAAATATTATCATTTTATTGTGGCAGTTGTATACCGTGTTTTACTATAAAAAAAAAAAAAAAAAGCTTTAGTTGTTCTGTCTGATTTATCTCTGTACCAATGTTATTGTGGAGAGGTGTGAATTGTTTTCCCAGCAGGGGGCTCACACCCCTCCCCTCTCCCATCACCCTGGTCACCAACAGCTAAACACAGAGTCACGATACTCTACACACAGAAACCCAACAGTGTCCTGACTAATCTTATAACAGACTTGCGATTAAATTATTCATTTGTTTATACTGACTGAAAATGTCCAATAGGTCGATTTCCATTCCTCTGGCAGAATGGAACAGCAGTGTTCTGTGAGAAAGGGTTAAATAAGAAAGTTAACTTATTTATTTATTTATTTATTTAATTTTATTTTATTTTTTTACAATATTGCATTGTAAATTTTCAAAGCTCATAATTCCTGGCCTGCTGAAAAAAAATCGTGAGAAAGTTGGGAACTTGAAAATGGAGTAACAAATGTTGAGAACCCGTGTTGTTAGGTGTTTGAGAAATGTTTGTCTGTTCAGAAAGATGCAGTGGTGTGACATATCTCAGATGCAAAAGCACATCTCAGAAGCACATATCGCATCCCTTCATCCTTAACACATTATTAAAAAGCATTTGGATTTGAACTCACAACCTTATGGTCAGGATGTTAACATTTAAGCACTGCCAAATTTTTAAAATGTGTATTATTTATTTTTGTTTGAAGGAGAGCAGTATTGACCAAAATGTACCTGACAAATGCAGCTATATACGTCTTTACATTACATCTGAAGCTACCATCAGCACATACATTTTCATTCCTCTCGCAATAAAAAAAGTGCCATAAACACCACAGCGGTGTCTCACAGCACCGTAACACCAGATAGTCATTTGCATTACAACAATATTTAGACTGAATATTTTAATGACAAAACAAAATAAATCCTTGAAAGAAAGGCACAGATCTGTTTTATAGCTCAGAAGTACATATTGTTAGCATTCATTCTAACAATATTGCATAAAAAGTATACCAAAGTAGCTTTCAAATAATTAAAGCTCAGCATTAAATATTACAATAAAATTATTTAAAATTCATTTGAAATTGTGTACATCATATTAAAAAAAATACACCCACTTTTAAATACATAAAAAGGGTTTTTTCAGCATGGCCTGCATCTACCCTTTGAAATTAAGCCTGAAACACAATAATATGTTCCCTTTAACATTTTAACTCTTTAATCTGTTGCTTTTACGATAAAACAACACTGATTCAGCTTAGAGCTGGTTAAGTCACTGCTACTGAGGTTCATTAGTGATGTGCTCTCTGAGAATAGAAAGGTGTTTTTCTTTAATGTATCTCATTAAAGATCATATGAGGTCAACCCTTATTTGATACATTTTAATTATAGACCGTCCGAGTCCTTCCTGCAACACACACAATCAGTGTACTGATCAATTTTAGACACGTATCTGTGATCGAGTACTCCAGTCTTGTGATTTATGGTAACTTTTCATAGCTATGCTCTGTAAATAAGTATTTCATCTTTATACCACAGTGCATTCGCATCGAATTCTCGATTCTGATTGGTCAGAAGGTGTTGATTACATTACATTTCTTTAGTAACACTGTACACAGGGACTTGTACGGCAGACGCTCCGTGTAACTTAAATTTAAATAAACAGATTTTTAAAAAATGCCATTTAATGAAGGGAAAATGTATCATTGTTGATATGGTGAATTTTTCTGTGAGGAGACGTTTATTTAACGTTTTTGGAAGGAGTCTCCAGTGTTAGTGCTTTGTAACCCTCAGAGGTAAAACTGTAACTAAGTTTTTTGCTATAGGAAAGTCTTCAGGACAGATTACTATTATTTTTTGTCTTATAACTTTTTTCTCTCTTATTAAGAGAGAAAAAAAGGCGAGACTGGCGAGGGACGACTGTTTATAGCTGCTTACTAACTTGTTTCGTGGATGTTCCTCAACATTAAATGAATTAAAAATTATGACGTGTTATTCTTTAATAAATAAAATATTGTAGTCATTGACAAAGTGCTGTTTTATTAGAGGAATAAAACACTTTACCTTACTGTTATAGGAAAATAATCAACTGTGAGTGGTAACAGTAACTCCTCTTCATTACACCACCACTTTGTTGATTATTTTGTGTTTTATTCCTTACATATTGAACAACATCACATTAAGTATGCTTCTACAGCCTACTGCACTTCATTAATGAAGCCAGAACCAGAGCAGGACTTTGACTTGAGTAGCAGATTATTGTTTTTGGACTTGCACTAGAAATTGAGCCTGAGATTAATTAGACTTGAGATTAACCTAACCTGAAACTCGAATTGGATTTGTATGTTCAAGGTCTTTGGTGTCACAAAATAACAACAACAACAACAACACACAACAGCAGAATCAGAAAGCAGCTAATTCAACAGATGAGCTTATGCTGAATGTGAGCATCATCACAGAAATATCAGCGAGGACGCAGACAAGGTCACTTCTGCATTTGTAAAGCATTGCCGGAGGTGTGTGTGATTCAGATCCTCGACTCTCCTGTGCTCTGAATGCTTTTGGACACCTGTGGAGCCGGAACATCAGAGAGTTTATTTGCCATTTGGACTAGAACAGACATTTTTTCATTCATGTCATCTCATTCAAAGCACTCGGCTGATCATTATCTCAACCTGGGCCCTCTAATAGAGCATTGTCTGTGCTGAGGAGTCGCCCTCTTCCTGCGTATCATCTAAAACTCCAGTTACACAGCGCCATCGCTGTCGGAACACGCTGCACGGAGCCGAGAATGCATTTAAGCATCTGTCTTGATCGATAACGCTGCCAAACTTGGCATTGCACTCAATCATTTCACTCGATAGCTAGCTAGAAAATGAAATAGACATTTAATTCAAGCTTTGAGAGATCTTTAAATACAGGCTATTTCAGAAGAGTTAGTATCCTATCCTGTATCCTGATATACCTATCAGTTTTGGCTATGAGGGAAATATTTTATGTTTGATAACTAAATGGAAATTAAATGGCCTGCTTTGTCCTATTAGTTAAAAAGACACAAAAAGAAGCAAAAGCTAATATCTAATTTATTCATTTATTAAAAGAACAACCCAACTTGGACTGAAGCAGTATTTTTTCATCCTGCATATAATGTGCTCTTTATTTTTACCTCTCCATGAGCCTGCATTACAAATTTAATATAAGAGTTATAAGGCTGACTTTGAGACGGAGTGTACCTGGGATTTGCTGGACTGGTTTGTGCTGAACTCGGAGTACGACCTCTTCTGTCGTGTAGTCACACATGTCAGGAATCGGACATACTCATCTCTCACCTAATGACAGAAGAGGAGAAGAATTTTAGAGGCATGGTGGAATTGTGAGGCTGCTGGTTGTAAGATATACAAGTTATATGTCTAAAATGTATAAACTCTAGAGAAGGTTATGTGTGAAAATCCCAAGAGATCAGCAAATCTCTTGTCTGAAACACAATCCCCCATCATTACATTTAATCGAGATCTCATTTTAAAGCACTTTCTTTGTATAGCCGTACATCAATATCTCTATTTGTTATGTAAACTCAAGCTAAATGGACAGACCTGTTTGGAGAGCAGACAGTGCATGATGAACACCAGCACCCCCTGCAAGCTGTTGAGGATTGTGAAGAGGTAGGACATGACCAACGTTCCTTCATCAAACTGAAAACAGCCGAAGATCCACATGGTGCCGAGCACACACAGTTGAGCAATGGCAGTGATTGTGAATGTCCTGTAGGGGGAGACAGAGATCAAGAGTTATACACAGCTAACTCACAGATCCTGGTAAAAGGGGTCAGCTTAAAAAACTACAGACTGTAACTATATGGTAGGAAATGCAGAAATTCAAATGGATTCACATGCATATTTATATCTTAGGAACCTTGATGTTACTATTTTCTTTTTAAATAATTTATTCTAGGTTAATGGGGAAAACCCTTACTTGATTTTTCTCAGGCTGCTTAAGTCAGGGTTGAGGGAGTTGAATTTCTGTGCCAGCTTCGATACCGTTATCAGAAAGAAGACTGCATTTACCTGGCATAGACCGACAAAATAATAATGAGATATTATTGAGATAACAAAAACTAATAAGATATCTTTCTTTTTTAAAAAAAATTAAAGCTACAGTTCAGACCAGAGTCAACTCCCATGTTTTCATTACTTACAACAATTATGACACAAACAGGGCCGAAGAAGCTCCAGACGAAACCGTTTTCCAGATTGAGCCAGCAGCTATGCAACAATGCAACAAAAAATGCAACCGTTTATCAGTGACATTAACTACTATTAAAGAAACACTCTAGTGTTTTCTCAACCTAATGTCTTTTTACTGTATCTGTATGTATGTGTCATTACCACAGACAAGAATTTCGACATGTTTCCCTCTAAAAATAGCAAACAAAAATCCACATTTATATTGATAATCTAAGGGCAGTTGCTAGGGCAGTCAATAACCATTAATATGCATCTTTGTATATCACTTTGATTTTGTAAATTAAGCACTGAATCTGCATAAGGAATTGGTTCAGAAGTGACTTTTTCACAGGGAAGATGTTGTGGTTATGCATTGCCATGGTGGCCACTGTAGGTCACGGTAAATATGAAAGTGGCATGGTTTCCATCAATTCACTTATGAATATCACAAAACCACACTGGAAAGCTGAATGAAACTCAAAAGTAAGAACAGTGGTGGTAAGACGTTTTATGAGGTCTATCTCATCCTAACACCTTTATTGATTGTATTGGTTGTAGTATGGAATTTACAGCATGGAGTAATATATTTTTAAATAGTTCTTGTCAATATTCAACGACGGTATGCTCCTGAGTAGCGTGCCAGAAAAGTGTTTGCCCTATTGAATTTTTTAAAAAATGTAAAAAATTTAAAACATTTGATCAAAATTGGCCATGCTGTCTGGGTGGGAGGGGCATATTCTCTCTTCCCTGTCAATCAGAGTGGCACCAGCCAATCATGCGCATCTGTGAGCTCAAGTATACGGAAGAGGGCAGATAACGTTTTTCTCTGAGAATGTTATGTTGCATGATGGATTTACTGTACATGTCCTGAAAGAAGCACATGTTAGCCTTAGTAGTCAGTATGATAGAGGAGAGACGGCGGGTGGGTGGGAATTAGCAAATGACCAAAGAATTGTGGAGAAATAATGGGAAAAAAATCACCAACTGCCCTAAGACTTCCATTATAAGTAAATTTGGAGTAAAGATTTTTCTGTTCTATTCTCAGTACTGACAAACTTTAAGATTCTTGTCTGTGGTACTTACACATACACATATACACTACAGATGTGGTAGATAGAGATTCTTTTAAGGACATGGTCAGTAACGGCAGAAGAGCCTGGATGAAACTCACTAGCGTGACGTGCCGTATCCTCTGTAATTGACACTGGCTGATATGATAACAATGAGGGCGGGGACTCCGTAACCGGCGGCCATCAGGTAGCCACGACTCAGAGTGGTGTTGAACACCAGCACCACCATGCGGAAAAGCTGCACGCCCTCCAGACACATCCAGCAGAACACAGCGAGGAAGAAGAAGTGCAGCAGACCCGCCACCACCGCACATCCCACCTGGAGTACGAGCGGATAAAGGAGAGGAGGGAAACACTCAGAATAATATTTTACTCACAGGGGAGGTTAGTTTGTTTTGAGGAATCTAATTGTGGAAGAACATTTTGTAATATAGTTTTTGCTGCCCTGCATGGATTAATCTCACAAATCAGTACATATCTAGAGATTCTGGGCTGCGTCCCAAACAGCACAATGTGCACTAAGTTTTATGCCTAAAAGAAGAATTACTTGCTTATGTTTCCTCAAAGTTACAGAAGCCACGAAACCTCCGGTTCCTCCACTGTATCCTGCTTCTGTATATTGTCTTTCTATCACTAATTTTAAAAGAGCTAGCCCACCAACTCTAGCTAGATAGCTAAAATACAGTGTAGAGAACAAAACTGTCACCTCTGGTTGTCTCCGTTGTGTGTATTTTAATCAGCCAACCTGTGTTCTTCATGTATTTTTATCATCTAACCTGTGCATTTTATTCTCCAGCCTGTCACCTGGTAGTCTGACTACTTTCACACCTACAGTTTAAAAAAGATGTAGAAAGATCTTCTTTATATATATTTTATATTCTTCTTATATCCTATATCTCTATAACCAAAGGATTGCTACATGCATCATGGATTTGCAATGGACTAGAATTACTAGTAGTATTTTGACAGATAGTTCTTCATTATCCACAAAAAAGTAAATAGGTTATGTTGAGATATTAATAAAAATGTATATATAAATTATATCAGTTCACCATATGTTATACATCATCATATATTACATCATATGTGATATAAATTTTCTCTAATACCTTGTATACCCATGCTTTGTCTTTGAGCGGATGTTATCTTTCACTCACTTTGTTTTTTGTTTTCTTAAAACAGGATAAACCCATATTTAATTTTGAACCAGAATTCATTCTGTCAAGATAAATTGTGAAATAGAGGTACATTTTCCTTTTTTTCCCCACTTCTGCACTTAATTTATAATGTTATTTGATTAAAACTAGAGCTTTAATTCCATCAGTGTTGTGATGAGTTGGTCTATTTCACTTCTGCTATTACCCCTACTGGTTTTTGGAGACCATTTGCAAAAAATTTCCTACAGTCTTTATGGAAAATTAGAAAGATTAAGCTTTGACATCATTTTCTTTACTAAGTTCCTTTTTAGAGTTTCTTTTAAACCACATGACCACTTTTCTAATACTAAAGAAATTCTGAATATTACTTTAAACTTTCTTTTAAACTGCATCTTGTATTTACTTTAATTGAAATGCATGAAATTTTTATCAGAAAGTTCTTGGTATACCGGCTCAGTATTGAGGTACCTTGTTTTCCGTTTGGCTGATGCCGACGAGGAAGATGAGGTCGGCAATGAAGAGGCTGATGCAGAGGTGCAGGTGGATGGTGGTGCGGGTGCTTTGGATGGAGCGGACAAGCCAGAAGGTCAGTATGCAGATTAAGAGGCAGATTAGAGACAGGGAGAGTCCAATCCAGGTGATCAGCTGAAGTTCAAACACATTCTATGGCAAGGACATAGACAGAAAAAAAAAACCAAAAACATTGATACAGGTTAATATCATTAAGATTCTTTATGACGACCAAACATCTTAACCCTTTTCCCAAGGTTAAAATACTTTAAACCAAAATATGGCAGTTTCATTATTGCCTCATGTACAGAGCCACCCACCTCCAGCTCATAGAGCGCCATTAGCACAGCGAAGCTGCTGAGGTGTGAGCATGAGCAGACGGTGTAATTGGTGCTGGACTGGACCACACTGCAGCCTCGAGTAGACCACGCACCACCTTCCAGTGCCGAGTCCCAGAACACACAGGTTATGTTCCTCTCTGCTTCCTGCCAGAGACAAAGCAAGTCAGGGAGTTAGATTTTAAAGGGATAGGTCATTTCATATAGAAGGCCTGATTTACTAAAAGTTTGTGTGTATAATCACATGCAAACATGATAATTCCTAAAAAAAAAAAGGTGCAAGTTGCTTTAATGAATATGTTATTATGGATGATAAATATGGAGCATTTCTATCTAAACGTACGAAATACTGTGTCAAGGCAAATTGATTTATTTTGCTCATGCAGTGTGATTTACCAAGCCTACTAAGCCTGGAGATTGGATATGGTAATTAGTATGACTGAAGAGCAGGTATTAAATTTGTAGAAGAAGTTTTTATCCAGTTGAGGACAAAAGAAAGTCTTAATAATTAGAAAGTTTTTTCGAAATGATGCCTTAGTAAATTAATCAGCAAGTTTCCTAAAACGATTTTCCTAAAACGACTGTCATAAATTCCTCCTCTTGGAGCACGGCACATTTCCAAGCATGGCAAGCACTGGTCTCATGTTGTTTTGTTTTGAGCTTTTTGTTTACTTTGCCATGTGCTGTTGTTTCTGTTCTATTCCTGTCTCCCTGCTGTTTTGCCAATAGTTCATTAACCTAATGTGTTCACCTGTTCTGTGTTAAGCTAACTTGTCTATTTAAGCCCTCTTGTTTCTGTCCTTTGCTTTATTGTACATTCTTGTATCATTAAGTTCTGAGCCCTGTTTTCATTTTTTTTTTTAATTCATGCCTGTTTTTTTTACTTTGTTTATGGATTTGCCCTTTTTTTTGTTGCCTACCTCTTCTTTGACCTACACTACAGACATCGGCTATGATTTTTGAATTCCCCCTAGTAAATACCATGCTAAGTTTTGGCTTTTATCTGTTGCCTCATCTAACCGCACAACACAGCACCCTGTTAGTACCTCAGTAACATTAGTTTTGATATTCACCACATGTTGGCCACTGATGCCGACAGCATTTAAACATATTTATCTTTACTTCATTAACATACTTCATGCACATATAAGCCCCACAGTTAGGGAACAGCCTTCTAATTAGTGTTCGGGGCTCAGACACAGTCTCAGTGTTTAAGTCTAGGCTGAAAAATATTTGTTTAGTCAAACATTTTGTGAATAGTTTTTCATAGTAGTAATAGGAGGGTTCATGGGCATAGAGTGTTGTGGTGAACTGGGATGTTTGGAAGCTGTTGTCCCCCCTCCACTATCTCGTGTTCACTCAGGTTTGTTGACGGTGGAGTGGCTGGACACTTTACGTCCCAGGGCGCCCTAATGTTACCTTCTGGCTCTCCCGTTTAGTTATGCTGTAATAGCTAGTCTTACCGAAGTACTCTGCTTGCACTCTGCACACAAAGTACATTACCATTAACCATTACGGGACAATAATCTCTCCCTCTCTCTCCCTCTCTCTCTGTCTCTTTCTCTCTTTGTTGAGCTACACATGCTACTCCTGAGATACCAGTGATCCTGACCCTTTCTGCTCTTCTGGTTGGAGTTCTCATCAATTGGAAATCACTCGCTGCTGCTGAGGATGGCCCCACATGAAGATGGCTTTGGACCACAATCCATATGAACAGTTTTGCTATGATGGCTTAGGACTACAATTGCTATGATAACTTTAGGACTGCAATTGCCACGAACAGTTTTGCACTCAAGTCTTCACAAGTTAACAGTGGATAAGTTCAACAAAACAGACTTCACGTGAAAACTAATAAATTTCCTGGTTACAGTATTGCACTATTTGTCCATGTAGTACACAGTTATAGAAGGGATTTATTTATAATCGCACTATCCGGTGTCACCCAGATGAGGATGTGTTCCCTTTTGAGTCTGGTTCCTCTCAAGGTTTCTTTCTCATATCGTCTCAGGGAGTTTTTCCTCACCACCGTCGCCTCTGGCTTGCTCATTTAGGGATAAATTCATACATTTAAAATGCATATCCTGAATGTATTTATTTCTGTAAATCTTCTTTGTGACAATATCCATTGTTAAAAGTGCTATACAAATACAACTGAATTGATTTGAACATATCTACGTTCTTGTTTTGCTTCCATATCATGTTTTGAACAGTTTTTCATTGCCTCATTGCCTCTTATTTGCGTTATTCTTGAGGTTTAGCACACACAACCTTTTTTAAAGTGTTTCCTCACTCCACATTGCACATGATGCCATTCATGTTTTGTAAGAAACATACGCAACAGATTCATAATATTTATCCCCTTGCACATGCAAGTTAGTATTTGTTATTTGCAATCTTAATAAATCAGAGCCTAAAGGTATAAGGCGAGAAAATGTAATCCTTTAATATGAACGACACAGGATGCTCACTGATCCCAGTAATATGGATCTAGCTGTATCCATAAAGTAAAGTAATGTCTTTTTGGTGCCTGAAGGCTACTCATTTTACAGAAAATTATTAGTACGCATAAGTGATACCATTCCACTCTTACTTCTCTGTTGCCTCCGAAGGGTGTTTACATATAAAATATGTGTATTCAGGGATAAATAACAAGAAAATTGTTGTTCAGAATAACAATTTGCAACAGTTTTATAATTCAAATGTTTAAGAAACTTAGAAAGTCATCATAAAAACACTAAAATAATCACTGGTATATCATTCCCTTATTAGCATATTGTTGTTAGTGTGGTACCTGAAGGTGAGAGAAGTTAAGTGTGATCGGTTTCTCCAGACGAGTAGTGTTTGGGTTTGTGACTGCTATCGTCACTACTTTTGAGTTGAGCTTGAATTGATCTGCGGAGATTTTTGTACTGCTGATGTAGCTGTTGTCTGAGCTGTTGACGTGTGGAATTTCCAGACTCTCGTACTGGAACAGGGACGCAGAGGCAAATCCTGTTTAACAATGTACACAAGCAGGCAGAGTGAGAGCTGATACTGTCTATACCACTGTGTTCTGTTCACTAATTATCAAACAATGTTCACAGACAATCACATTTTATAGCATTACAACTATTACAATACCGTATGTGTCAAAATACTGAATATATCCATTTCTTTTTCCTCTGGTTTTCTTCTCTCATTTTGAAAATTAAACAGTATTCATGCAAACAGAGTCCCCAAAGCTTGTCATACACCTGAGGATTCACCTGAAGACAGGTATGTGTGTGCAGGTATGAGTGTAAAATAGGCTTTCTATTTCACCATGTTACTCTTACTCTTATTTGCAAATGACCAAATCAGTAAGTTGAAAGAATCAATCACAAAATTGAAGAGTAGAAGCCAAAACAATAAGATAACATCCATCCATTGCCAACTGTCTTCATGATTATCAAACAGTGCAACTACGTGTATGTCAAGCCGGATTCCCAGAATTGAGTCAGTGACTCCTTTGGCACCTATTTGGTTCAGCAGATCAGTGATTTGGTCGTTCCATTTTTTCTTTTTTAGTTAACGTGTTTTATCTGTTTGAGTTTCTCAATGATCTGTGAACTGCATAAGTCAAATGTGCAATCAAGTGTATGCTGAAAACTGATCTGTGCCTCTTGGTCGAGACTCGCCTCTCTGTCAGTGAATCAGTTGAATCAGTGAGTTCAGTGAATACCATTCAAGCTCAATCAGGAGACATACAAGCAACTTATATAGTACTCAAGCTGCTTGTTGTCTGATTTCGACAGCGGGATGATCAGGCTGCACCTTTCAAATCATGCAACTAAACAAACTGGTTAAAGAATCTCAGTGAATCATTTAACTGACTCAAGTTACTATAAAAGTCTAATAAAATGTCATCTCTGTCTTTGGGTTAAAAATAACCTTTTCAATTTGTTACTGAGCAAAGCATATCAAGTTTAAATATTACATTTTACATATTATTAGTAAAAAAGATGCAAAGCAATGAGTTGATTTAGAGCACAGTTTGAAAGATGGTTTGTACCCTTGTATGAATTTCCCACTGCTGTTTCCCAGTGGCTGTTGAATTGCACATCGTTGCTGGACAAAGAAAATGGACCATGTGGGGCGGTCGGTCTTCTCTGGACCAACATCTCGACTCCTGCAGAACGAATATTAGTATATGTTATAATAATTGCATGGTATCATTTTCTAGCTGAGTAAACTATATCAGGAAGGATGTTAAATTGTGATATAATGAATGAGATGAGTGTGTATGGGGTCTGATGGCTGCTTTAAGTCTCTTACGTGTGCGAGATAATGATTTGCTGATACTGCTCTGGTCCAGCAGCTGTCCTACCAGTGGCAGTGTTTTTTCAACCACTTCAAACAGTGCTGTAACGATCTTGGTATCTGTTAAAGGCTTTTTTGAAAGAAAGCCTTCTAATGCCTCGAGGAGAATCTATGAGAGCAAGAGAAAGCAGGTGAGTTCATACTAGTGGAACTAAACCCATGCTCATTGCTCAAAGACCAAACACTCTGCAGCTTGTTCATGGTGGGACATCATCATGTTATTCTCAGATTATACATCACTACATAAATCAATATCGATCAGACAACTTGTGTTGATCAATTTTCTATACCAGTAGCTCTGAAAGTAGTTCTGAAAGAATCATCATATCACCCTGTCACTGATCATTTGCCTAGAATAGCATGCCCCCAAGTGTTTTATTCCTTAGTACCTCTAAAAAAAACAAGTGATGCTACCAATTCGCTGCTGGGAAATGTAAACAAACTAAAGCTTGTATCAGTGCTACTAAAATAAATAATTACTGTAGACCTAGTGTGTCTGTTACTGGATTAATTGCATATAAACGTGTTGATTGAATTCGATTTGCTTTAGTTACATCTGAAAGTCAATAGCTTATTGAGCACGGTTACCTGTAACATTTCCCGTCCAGTCACTCCCTTTTGCATACATGTGCTTTTCAACTCTATCAGAATCTGCTTCAGTGCCACAGGGATCTGTCGTGACAACAGACAGAGGAGGTAAATGAGAAGTGTGAGGTTTATGTATGCTGGTCTTATTCTTGTATATTTTTTCAAAGTTCCAACCACAAGGACAACAGGTTTTCTGAAATAAATGAACCTGAAGTGAATGACTGACTAAATGAGCTTCTTTGCTTTGTTATAGAGCAGAAATCTTTATCAGGTGGTTTGGAGAAATTCCCAAGCTCACTGGCAGCTCTAGAAATGGTGAGATGTACCAGGATATTATACAGTGTTTATAGTGACAGGTTGGTTTTTTTATAGATACCTGCTCAGATAGGCTTCCACTGTCAAGTCTGTTACATTCCAGTTCTACAGAGAAAACAGATAAATGTTATAGAGGTAACATGAATGATGATTTACATACTCTAGGTAATATGTAATATGTAAAAATCCTTGATTATTTTCCTATACCAGCGTGGTCCCAGGTGTTTTATTCCTCACTTAATCAATGGACTGCAGAACAATGAACACAATAATGCAAGTAAATGAAATCTTGCTTCAGATTCACATCTCACCATTGCATTTAACTTTTTGGTTTGCTTGAAACTTCTCCTCTCTATTGCTGGCCACAAAACCTGATTGGCACATGCAGAAATAGGAACCACTTGTATTATTGCAGTAAGCATTAGGACCACATTTGTTGTCCAAACACTCGTCGATGTCTGCAAAGAAAAAAACAAGAGCAGAGGTTCACTATTAAATTTCTACCATAAAAACTAAAGGAAAACATGCAGGGTTGTGTGAGAAGATTTAAAATAAAGGAAAACAAATTGTAGTACTTTTACTTTTAAAAAACATTTTTAAAATGCTCTAATTTTTAAAATGTCCTGAATTCCTGGGATATAAATAAGAGGTTGCACACGTTAAATGCTGGACATTTTACAAACCCGAGTTTGATTCGCAAGTTTGAGTGGGATTTTATTTGATAGCTTCGGTTTTGAAAAGCTTATCCAAAATAATAACATAAATTATTACAGCTATGTTTGCGCTCTTGGAAAGAGGGCTGTGGCATCTTCAGGATTCGAACTGGCAGTCTCTGGATGATGGGTTGAATATTTTTCTGTTACGCTACTTATGAGCACTAGATGATAACTTTATTGTTACTTTATATTATTATTATAAAGTGAAGCTCTCAAATAAAATCGGAACCTAAAAAATGACGCTTCCCCGTGAAATATCCCACAGAGCGCGCCAA
>CM040476.1:3955963-3995034 GCA_022758105.1 Pangasianodon gigas | reverse complement strand
CCCCCCCCCCCCCCCCCAATCATTTCTTTCTGAATTCCCCTTACAAACATGCATTTGGTTTGTCATTGTCCAGTGATGTCATAACCCTCTGGATGTGAGTGTGTGGGCGAGAGAAGCGGTGATAGAAGTAAGAGATGAAAAATGCAGTAAAAGAGTCAGAAAAAGGTCAGATTCTGAGAATAGATTGCTCAGTAATATCACTCAGGCTCACACACACACACACACAAAAATTTTGCCCTTACTCTGAACCTACATCAGATTTTCCTCTGCTGTTCACTTATGTGTAGTTTCACGACCTGTGGCTTTGAAGTCACTTGTAAAGTTGCAGATGTTGCAGATACATTCTCTCTCTAAAGAGCAACGTGGCTCCCAAGAGACATCTGCTCATGTAGTTTTGCTTTCATGCTTTTTGTGGCACAAAAAAATAGTCCAAGGATCTTTTAAAACATGTTTTTCTATATTATACCTGTTGAATTCTCAACTCTGATTGGTCAAAAGATGTTGATTAATTTTCTATGAAAGCAGCCCTGACACTACTGCCTTCACATCACAGGTTTATATTAATGTGCTTGTTCTAATGCGTTATCGTTTGTATAGTAACAACTTACATACACAAGGCCTTGTGTGGCAGTCGCTCTGCATAATCTGAGTCTAATCATAAAAAACTAATTTTTAAAACATGTTATTATTTAGCAAAATATATATAGTCATTATAGTCAAAGTGAAACTTTCCGCAGGTGTTTATTTAACATTAATGGAAGGAGTCTCCAGTGTCTGTCATTGGGAAAGTCTTCAAGATGTGGTTTTTTTTTGTCTTATTAACTTTAGGAAGAAAGAGGAATTAAAAAAGAGGGGCTGATGAGGGAATGACTGTTTACAGCTAAGTGTGAAACGGATGTTTCATAACAGTAAATAGAAGTGTACAACATGTTATTATTAAGACATGAAAAAAAATAGTTGACAAAACTGCTGTGGCATAAGAGGAAGGAAACACTTCAGGATATGTTGTTATAGGAAAATAATCAGCTCTGAGGTGGTAACAGTTACTCTACTTCATTGCACCACTGTCATTGATTATTTTCCTATAACAGTATGACATGGAGTGTTTTATTCATTACATTCACTACATTGCATTTACATTCACTTCAGTCTAAATAATACTCATTGCTAAATTACAAATGCTAAATTTCATGCTGTCACACCACACCAGTGACATACACAATGCAATGTTGCAAAGATCCTTAGAGACATGCAGTGTGATTGCAAAACTACAACTGTAAACACTGCCATGGAAAAACAAAACCGAAATAGATGATGTGACTCACCTAGAAACAGCAGATACAGACACCTCATGGTGATGAGAAAGAAAACAGATCCAGAATGAACACACTGACCACTGATTAAACCCTGCTTTCAGCCATTCAATGAAACGATAACACAATCACTGTCTGTCTTTCTGTTTCTATACCACTGCCCTCTTAACACACACACGAAAGAAAATAAAAGCAGACTGCTCTCCTGCTCTCCAGCTCCAGTGTAAATCGTAGTGGCTCAAACTCTGCTCTGAAATGAAAAGAGGAGGGTTTCATTGGGTAAGGAGTGAAAGCCATCTGAGTCCTGCCCCTCTGGAGGTGGGGGTAACTGCAGGGGAGTTGTGATGGTATGAGTCTCCACGGCTATAAAAGTAAAAAGCCTGAAAATATGTACAGAACGCCTCCATAACAGGCACTCACCATTACTAGACTGTTGATCTTTCTAGTTTCTGTCTCAGTGTCT
The DNA here is from genome assembly GCA_022758105.1 of Pangasianodon gigas. Classification (NCBI taxonomy): domain Eukaryota; kingdom Metazoa; phylum Chordata; class Actinopteri; order Siluriformes; family Pangasiidae; genus Pangasianodon; species Pangasianodon gigas. The sequence goes on along the minus strand of CM040476.1, from coordinate 3,993,258 downwards.
TTCTCTACAGTGGATGGAATATAAAAAAATCTAATACTTATGTTTTACATCCATAATCAACAATCAAGTAAATACATTTTACTTTGTAGGTTCTGGAGAATTTAATATTTATAATCTTTTTTTTATTATTACACCATTTTAACCTTTGTTTTGTGAACAGTTCCAGTCCTTCCTACAAGCAAACTCAGGGCTTTACTGTAAGTTTTTTTTTTTGCTAAACAGCACTGATTTGAAAAAAGAAAAGAAAAAGCACAAATCTGATAGAGAGCTATTAATCATTTGGGCAGTTCTCATCAAACATTAATTGTAATCTTTTCTTTCTTTTTTTTTAAATAATAACTGCCCTAAAAACAATTAATAAGATGATTAAAAAACAATTAATTAATAAATTAATAAGTGAGCTTCTCAAGTGAAGTTTCAAACATTGTAACATTGATGTGACCGATGCTTTAGGCACGTAGTGACTCAGAGACAGGCGGTGTGTGCTTGCCTTAGCAGTGCTTGTGATGGATTTTTGGTGTTGATCTCAAGTTTTAAAGACATTTCCATATTAATTTTGGCAATTAAATTTCTATAACTGATAAAACACATGGTGAACTGATTAAACCCGTGACTCTAGCTTCCTTATTTCTTCATTAAAATGGAAATGACTTGTCTATGATGTTACTGTAGTAGCAGTAACTCATTAATTCTTTCCATATTCTTTGACATTTTGGTAATTTTTTCAGCAGAAAAGTTTTAACCTGTTAAATTATTAACTCTACAGAGTCTGTACCACCAGGGGTATTAAATATCTGCAAAATCTGCTGTCTAAATCTGCTGTCAAAATCTGCTGAGAATCTCACACTGACTTTATAAAGCCTGTTGCGTTTACGCCCTCGACAAAACTTCACCACAGCTAGTCTTTGGTTATTAAGTGTCTCATTTGGCTTCATTTTCGCTTCATGTTGTGTTTCAGTGTGAGGTGATGGTGCGCTTTATTAGTAATGTTAGTAGGATTGAAAGTTGTAACTCTTCTGCTTGCTGCTAAGTGACACCAAGGAACCATCGAGAAGAGTACACGCCCTGTCGGCCTCTGAAGTTGTTCCATGTCAAACTGCAACACCAGCATTATTTTACTTGTCTCATCATCCATACAGAGTCTTATTAGGAAGATAGACACAGAATGATCTCAAAGAGGCACTATATCAGAAATGGAAGCAAAAAGATCATTCAAAATTAATCAAAAATTCAGGAGTATGTTTTTAATCTTCTATATAAGCACTGAGTTTCCCTGTACAGGTCAAACATATTCATGTGCTAGTTGCTGCTAGCTACCATGTTTATTAGTTGTCTGTTTTTTTTATATAAAGATATAAACTAGGATCAACTGAAAACAGTATTAAACAGTCAATGACAACATATTTTTAATCAGTTGAAAGCCAGTAATGTCTCTGGTCAGCTTGCTCTCAGTGTTAGTGCTGATTTAAGTATAAGCTAACATTCGTTTGTTAGTCAGCTACGATAGCTAGCTAGCTAAACAGTCTACAGGTAGCTATATAAGGAGAAGGAGGAGGAGTGAGGTGTTTTTAGATAACCTCACTATATATTAGCAACTTATAACCATCATAAATATTTACTAATGGTTGTCCAAAAGTTTGCTAGATGATTAGCTAGCTAGGTACAGAATGGCCAGTTGGTATTTTCCAGCATCCTTATTGCCTAGCTAAACAGATTAATAAATTGCCTTGCTGATGTGTTGTTTGCGTTAAATGACTTGTCTACAATATTGCATTAGTAGACGTAACTCGTGAAGTCTTTCCGTATACTTTCCTAGTTTGACAAAGCTAAATAAAGCTAGACGTGAAAGGTCTAATGTGCATGTTAGTGACATGTTACATAATGTAACTTGTGTATTCATGTTCACTTCAACTACGCCGCTTCATGCTGATGACCAGACTCGAATATTTTTGCCTATGGATGTCTTCAGCCAATTCTGCCTCTAATATCTCTGGCCAAAAGCATAATTAAAAACACCTCTAACATTGCTGTAGAGGTTGGTGGTAAAGATTGGATTTTGAAATTATCTGCACATTTAATTATAATTTTTATTTATATTCACATATTATGTGAAACATATGTTTTATTTATGTTCACATATTTAGTTATAGCATTTAGTTAAAATACACTAGAAACTGTTACATCCTGCTTAACCACGTGCAGGTAGTGGAGGAAGTATCTTTTGCAACCTGTCACTTTTTTTTGTCACAGTTCAACATGGAGACAGAATGTTCTTTCTGAAAGTGCCACTTCTTATTTCTCGTACTCTCACGCGGAACAATAATTTGAAGTGTGAATTCTAGCCTGCCGTATTAATCGTACATTGTTCATAGCTGTGTCAGTGTAAAGAAATGTATATTTGTGTATGTTTCTGTGAGAGAGAGACTGGGGAGACTTTTTTTTCTTCTCACTGTACTACATTAGAGGTTAAGTGTGGTCATACAGTGTTATTCAGCCAGAAGAATGAGCAAAAAGTCCCAAACTTCCTGACAATGCGAATATGAAGCCCATAAGGGACATGGTTACATAGTGTGGCATGATATACTGTCTTAGTGATTGGCGTTTGGCTGTTATACTGACGTTTGTTTTATGTTACAACAATGGGGTGACCCGTAAAAGACCCGGGGTCTCACCAAGGACACACAGTGCCTGATGAGTAATGCTATTCACTGCCACTGAAAATAGGAGTTCTGGTTGTGCTGAAGGACACAATGCAATTTGCAATAGGTGTGTGTGTGGGGTGGGGATGTGTGTGTGTGTGTATATATATACATGGTGGGGGGGGGGTTAGAAGTGCACAAGTTTCCAGAGAAACAAAACATTTCACACAAGAGCTCTTCATCAAATTGGTGAAACTATTTGATATGAAAATGAAGGACTTCAGTTTTAGAAATTCAATTTTAGACAACTTATCAAAACCGTACTGTGAAACTTTAAGATACTGAGGGTTTATATAAGCGATAGAAACATTGCATTTTGATTTCTTATCTCACTTTCAAATAACTTCTTCCTTCATCTATAAAGGATTTTTGTATATGTACAAATTTTGTACATATACAAAAATTTTGTATATTTTGTATATTTTTGAACTATACTGCTTTTTTGTTTTTTATTTTTTTATTTTTTGCAAGAAAGGATCCTGAGGTATCTAGCTGAGTCCCCTGAGTCCCATCCCTCAATGAAAGAGTCATGCAAGCAATAAAAAAAATAAATAATTAAACTGAAAAAAAAAAAAAAAGTTTTGGTTTCGCCTACGCCCACACTGTGTTTAAACCTGATTGCAGATACAGATAAAGATCTGGATCACTAAACAGAATGTAAAGTTCTATTGCATTTTCTTTTTTAAGGCTATAGCTCTGTTTTTAGCATCCTGAAGTGAAACAAAGTGCAACTTTCTATTAGTGCTCTTCAAAAGTAATTCTACATATCTACACAGAACTCCAGTGTGCGATGGTGATATGGAACAAATCACTATTTCAGGTTGTGTTTATTTGTTGACATAAATGTTCGTACTTTCACAGCTGTTAATCAAATGCAAGCAGTAAAGTCAGAAGCTGCTGATGTCAGTTAACAGATGGTTGATGGTTAACCACCTTAGCTGGAAATTTCAGCATCCTGTGTGGTAAGAGAGTCAGAAGTGTAGAATATTTGGTAAGATACAAAATCCATCGCTTTATGTAAGATTGTTTAGTTGGATTTCTCTTAGTGGTTTATTTTCCACTACGTTGGTAAAAGCCATGATGTATCAGCATTTCAAGGAGGAGGGAAGTGTGTTGGGAATGGATCAGCTACCAGAGAACCTCTGAAAAGACCTGGATTATCCTAAATTAATATTTAAATCTTCAAACCATGTTTAAAAAATGATCAGGATTGCATTTAAACCAACATTTAATCATTTAATGGTTTTAGTTTTACAGTAAACTTAAATGAAGTCCTCTTGCTCTATTATCTTAAATTAAGATTTTTAATCTTCATTTTTAATCTCTCTCTTTAATCCTGGTTTTTGTTTTAGAGTAAACTTAGATTGCCTTAAATCCTGTTACTCCATTACCTTGAACTAAGATTTAAGATAAATCTTAAAGCTTAAATCTTCTAAATTTCCAACTGAGTAGTGAAACACAACTCAAAATAATAAAACGTAGATCAACAAATTCTTGACTGGCTATAAACATGGTTTAATCTAATCCTCGTCTAATTTGTCTAACTTCGTCTCATTTTTATATCCTTAAGTAGGGGTGTGGTAGTATACTGTGATACAAAAATAAGAAAAGTAGTTCTATCATTAATGTTAGGTTATGCTGGGATAAGTGATAGATACTCACTCCAGCTGTGGGACAGAATCTATGCTACAAGAGTTACAAAACCTGGATAATATTTAGTCCTTTCAAAATCTTTGCTTCAGGGCGAATAAGTCCTGGCTGTAATGTCTGAGTGTGCTACTCAGTGTGATATTGCTTCTCTTCTTCTCTTCCTCTTCAGCGCTCACTGTGACTTCAGTCCTTATATAGGGTTTAAATATAACCAGAAATTACACCACAACCACTTCCTCCTAAAGCTGAAACCTCAAAATGTAAATTAGAAATGTCACCAGGTTTTCATCATATCCACTTAAAAAAAAAAAAAAAAAAGTCCAAAAATTCTTGGGTAACAAATTTATAGGTTTTATTAAACCACTGCCCAGAGTGAAGGTTTCGCTTTAACACACTTAGCCAAAGAAGAGGAAATTAGTCTATTTAGTCTGACACCACATTCAAGCACATGTACTACAACTGTGTTAGAATAATGTAAATAAAGAAACACACCCAGGCACACTTTTGTCTTATCATCCTCCCATTGACGCCTAAACCTAAAGCTCAGTAACCAAATGGAAAGCTTTTAGATTTTGTGAATAAAAGCTACAGTTTTTGTGAAATAGCAGTCTTCCTCATGGACACAAGGTCAAAACTGTCAGATATTCCTATCGTCATGGGGACCTTTAAAAACAGACACACATGTCAAAAAAATCTGCAGAGGCCAACGCCCTTTTTTCCTACCCATCTTTTATTAATGCAGTAAACTGAATATGAGGAAAAGTAATAAACCACACCAAACCAAGGGCTGCCTTTCCAGAACTCAAGAGGACTGAATACTTATGGAGTAAATTCATCAGGAGCCGCCGGATATCAACGTGCTAGCAGGGCTAACTCTTCCTGTCTATTAAAGATAAAAATGAATATTTCATTTTTGGCCTCCACATCAGATTATTTTCTGTTAACAAATGTTAAAAGTGGATTATTTTGGATTTTTTGTGGAAGCAAGAGCAAGAGCACCACTAACGGTTGTAATAAAAACACACAGAATGAGAAACGATTCTGGGGCTGATTTCTTTCTAGGCCAGACTGTAGATTCATTCAGCCTATCAGCGACTGAGTGGGTGATTACACAGAGTGACACACCCCCTAAATAAATTTGGGCTGATATTTTTCACACACATCTGTAACACATCACCGCAGTGGTTGAGAAAGCGCATGTGAAATACAGTCGCAGGCATAATGAACATGAACGAGGTCGATTATTTGCTCCGTTAGCATTTATTTCATTCTCAAAATGCCTTTGGAGGAGAAACTAAAAGTAGATAGACTAAACCCACATTATCCAATCAAAGTACAATTCACAAAAGGAGAGATGAAGGAGGTGTAAGTTTAGTGTTTTTCTAGTTTAGTGTTTTTTTTGGTATTTGGTGGAAGCATGGCATGAAGCCAGTAGAGCATTACAAACTTCACAGCAATAAATATATAAGTGTAACTAATTGGGTTTTATGGCAATAATTAAGGTAATAAACACTTCAGAATGTGCTGTTATAGGACAATAACCCACACCGCAGTGGTGTGATGATTCACATCAGGCCATTACTACACTGAAGTTGATTATTTTCCTATAACAGCATGTCCCAAAGTGTTTTATTCCTCTTACACCACAGCAATTTGCCAATAATTACTATTTCTAATTCATTATTGAACAACACACTTTTTAGCCATTTATGGTTACATTTCATGTATATCCGCAAAACAAGTAAATTCCTCTTTTATATATATAAAACTTACTTTGTAGCAGTTATAAACAGTCGTTCCCTCACCAGTCTTGTTTTTTTTCTCTTTCATGAAGTTAATAAGACAACAAGCTCAGCTTATCATTTTACAGAGATCAATCAATCAACACCTTCTGCTTCGAGAATTCAACAAGACTGTGGTATAAATAAATACTCATTGGTTTGTGCAGCATACTAATAATGGCCAATAATGGTCTCACACACACACACACACACACACTCCAGCTCAGGAAAGCATGTTGATGGATTTAATTGCTCTATTGTATGTGCCTCATTCTGTTTCCTTGATTCACTGTGTGCTGAATGCTGAACAGATTAAACCTCCCTCTTCACACTCTCAGTGCTCTCACAGGGTGTGCTAAGGTCACACACACACACCACACACACACCACACACATCCTCATATTCATTTTATTCGACATAACATACTCAAGGACATTGTGTTCTTTCTCCTTCTAGCTCTCTCTCTCTCTCTCTCTCCCTCATGTGGATGAATAAAGCATTCAGTCATCATGTCTTCGTTCCAGGTCTTCACAATGCTCCTCTGTTCCCATGTCACTGCTAGATGCCTCTGATTTACAGGAATGTCTCAGAACTGTCTCTGAACTGAATTCACCCTCTTCTGAAACATGTGTTCATCTCCTTGTGTCCATGTGTCCCACTGACAGTCCCACTGTCCCATCCTGAGTGTATTCGCACCAAATGGTTCAATCAGCTAGCTTTAATCAAGTAATATTTACTTGAAAACTTTTCCGCCCTTGTACATCTATTGGTAATTATATCAGGAAGAAAAATAAAAAAAAAATGTGTTCTATCAAATGCGTAAATCTTTGTATTTAAGGACGTCATCATCCACTTTCAGATTCAAGTGTTGTACTGAGGACAAATGCCCTAGTTTGGTGAAGCCATTACCGTAAGACTCAGGGGTGGACAAAAATAGTGCCCCAGACAAGCAGATTTCTTTTCATCAACCAGACCTGAATAATCTTTAACATGCCACAATGTTCAAAGTTTTTGTTGAGGGCGCGAACATGATCATATGCAAAACTTGTTTGCGTCTCTTAGTCTGTATTAACTAGCTAACCAGCTGACCATACGGTATTACATTAAGCTAGCTAACACTATTTAGCCTAGTCAACCAATACATGCGTGGGACTGGGCAGAGTTTTGTCTTACAGGTTATATATGATATTAGAGTTAGCATTAACTTTAACACAAATATATGTTGTGTGCTAAAAGAGCCTTACTAGAGTGCTATATCGGCTGTATCAGGTTTTTCTATTTATAACATTTCACTTGAAAAGTTCAGTAGATTTAATGCTAGAGTATTTGAAATGAACAGTGGGTGTTCAGAAAAATTTGCTGTGCACACAATAATATATACACTTCAGCCTCACACACACACACACACACACACACACACACACACACACACACACAGTACCATTTCCTCATTTCCTTGTTCTCAGGCATGTCACCATGCTACACATGCCCGCATGATCAGACTGCAAGTTTGGACCCATAATAAGTGGCTGAAAAAGAAACAAGAATGAAAGAAATGTCACAACAATGTGGTGAACCAGAAGCACACAGGCTCCGAAACACTCAGGCAAACTTATTACCATGATGCATCTGCACAGCTGTAAAAGCATGGCTTTGCACTAAGCTTTTATGCAACAGAAAAGGTGTTAGCCATAAGTACAGTTCATTTTCTGTGTGACATGACACATTATAGGGTTGATATAACAGGAAGTAGCTATGTGCATTATTCACTTTATGTGTTAGAGGGCAGTTCTTCTGAACACAATCTGTGTTCCAAATAGTACAGAATAGTCATACTTAGATGTAAAGATCCATGAGTAAAAAGTAACCCAAAGTACAATTACTTGATTATATAAGATTTAAAGTTATAATTATAAATGAAGATTAATGTTAAAATATATTATAGCACAGCATTGTTGAATTCTCATTTCTCATTGCTCAGAAGGTGTTGACTTATGTTCTATAACAGCAGCTCGGACATTAGTTATGGCTGTAATTCAAATCACAGGTCTATATTAATGCACTCGTTCTAATATGTTGTTGTTTTTATAGTAACAACTTACACAGGAGCTTGTATGGCGGACGCTCCATATAATCTAAATCTAATATTAATTGGATAAAAAATGTTGTTATTGATATGGTGCCCTTTTATGGAAGGAGTCTCCAGTGTCAGCGCTTTGTAACAGTCAGAGGTAAAACTATAACTAAGATTTCTGCCACGGGAAAGTCTTCACGAGTTTACACATTGTGGTTTCTCAGTAACATGAAGAATTTTTTTTAGTTTTTCACTGCAAACGAGTAGGACTGAGAGTTAATCTCTGAAGGAGTCGATTCTTCGAAACCCATGCATTGTGAATCACAGTATTTCAGGAATCAAACAGCTTTACGGATGAGGTAAATGGGAGCAATGTGTAGTTCAAAAAATGAGTCGGCTCTTTTAGATGAACGTAAGGAGTCGACTCAGAGATCTGAACAGCCAAGAACTTACAATGTTTGAAGGCATTTTTATTTATTAAATTGGAATGGGAGATAATCAATATTGCAATAATTTCCAATAAGAAATATGTCTGGATATCAAAAAATGTAATGAAGTTTACTGTATGGCACACCATTGTATACTGATGAATACTGATCCTCTCAGCCAAGGGTCCCATGACATATCAGCGCTGTTGAATTCTCAATTCTGACATTTATGGAAGGAGTCTCCAGTGTCAGTGCGTTGTAATAGTCAGAGGTAAAGCTGTAGCTAAGTTTTCAGCTTTGTGGTTTCTCTGTAACTTGATAAGCTGAATTTTTTTCCCTAACCTCCAAGAGAGAGAGAGAGAGAGAGAGAGAAAAGAAAAGCTGGTGAGGGAGGACTGTTTATAGCTGCTATAAGGTAAGCGATAACAGGAACAGTTGTGGCACATCCATAGGGGCAGCCTGGACAGAGCCCCACCATTCATATCAGCCGTTCAACAAATATTATTCTCCATAAAGTCCTGATTCACAACTGCATACACTTTAAATTGGTTGAAATACCAATTCCCTTTTTGGAGTCACCAAAAACATTATTATTTGGCAGATATAAGCCAATTTTCCATTTATTTGCTTGCCTTTCTAGATGTTGTGCAATCATGGGGAGGTGCACACGTTTGCTCACTTAGCTTCCATGGAGTTATTATTACACCTACTGGTCAAAAATGGGAACTGCAACAAGCACTAATAGACTAAAAGACTTTTCCTGCCCCATGCTCGCTCTATGAACATCTCAGTGGAGAAGGAGAAGAAAGCAACAGACAGTTAATGACCGGGTTGCCAGATTGGGCTAGGTTAAAATAGTCCATGGCCAGCTTGTTTTATAGCAAATAATCTGAATTAAATGTAATAAATTCACACAAAATGGCAAAGTGTAAAGTGGCAAAGTGTCTGTGATGTACAAAACCATTCTGTTGTGGGATAATGGAGTGGATAGTATTGTGGTTATACCAGAAATTCATTTTTTTAAAAAAAACCCTGGATTTCACAGAACTGTCCATTGCTCCAGCTTCAAATCCCAGCTATCTCTGACAATTCTAGCTTCACTTTCTCCTCCTTCTTAATTGCATAACAAAATACAGCACAGATTTATATCCGTTGGGTTAACAAACTTGCACATGTCTGGCAATGAACAGAAAACAAGAAACAAGCACTTTGTACAAGTCATATGCAAAATAACAGGAATAGCAAGAGGCCTGTAATTTCCTGGGGCAAAAAAACACCTAAGCAAACCTAAAAAAACACTTTATTGAACCGTTTAAGGTCCTAATGTGACTCTAAATAATGCTTTTATAAAAGAAGGCTTTGAAAGATAAACCAATTAGATAAAAGCCATACCATACACCATGCACATATAAATTATAGACAATTATAGACAAATATTTATTATATTGTGTGCTATGAGTTCATAATGAGAGTGATCATGATTGAGGCTAGATTGTTTACAATAAATTTAAAAAAAAATGTTTTACAATTATCAATACATTTATACCTATTTCTTATTAGATTTCCTAATTATAGAGAATTTTATATATATATATATATATATATATATATATATATATATATATATATATATATATATATATATATATATATATATATATATATATATATCAGCTAATAATAATAATATTAATAATAATCTCTAAAAAAATTGATTTATTTTAGACTCACAGATGCTAAAATTAATTAATTAATTTGTTTACTTTTTCATCATTATCTTTATTTATTTATTTTATTTTGACATGTTAAAATGGTTAGCAACATATATAATACCATCATTAAATACTTTACATTTTAAAAGATTTTAATAAAGCTTAAAAGGTGACATACAGCGTTTGGATTTTTTTTTTTTTTTTTTTTTTTTTGACTCAGTTAGGCTTTTAGCATTGACTATTACATGAAAGGAACTGCAATGATTTTCTCCTTAAGCCATGTAAGAGGTAATCCAATAGTCAAATTTAATTACATAAATGTTAAACAATTCTTACATTTGTTTCAGCTCAGTTTTTATTACTGCATTTAATTAATGTTACTCTTTTTTAAAACTTGCAGTGCTTTTAATGCTTGTAATGTGAGCTGTTAATAGTTTTACATTCTGCTTTAAGTTAACATTTTTTTTCATTAATATTTGAGACTTTACTGGCTAAACATTTCAACTTGTTAAAGTCTTTGGAGTGGCTCTGACGATTTTCTCCTGCTGTTAAGATTTAGATTTTAAGAGTATGATTTTAAGATATATAAATGTGTCACTGGTACAACATCAACATCCAGAGAATCACAGGTAGGAATGTGGAAACAGTCGGGTTAAACTGCTGCTGTCTGGCGCTGGACTCAGCATCCGTGCAGCTGGTTTTATGGCCCTCAGCATCAGGAGCACACAGAGTTTTGTCCTCAGAACTTTTTCTGGTGACTGCAAGAAAAGAGGAAGAGATTCAGGTTTACCCATGAATACTTTCATTTACTTCTAGAAAATATCAAAACTGCATACCATTAACTCAGTTTCTAAGAAATAATAAAAACATATACAGATTTCACCTAACAATATATTAGCATAAATTACACGTCATCCCTGTTTAAAGTGTCGAAAAATAAAATATAGATATTTAAATGGACCTACCATAATCCCTTATAATAAAAGTCGAAACAAAACATTTGTTAAACATTTGTAAAATAAGGTGTATGTAGTACACATGGAATTTTTATACAGTATGAGCATATATAGATGAATGAATATTTTGGCCCACATCATTCTTATTATGCCATGGATGATACCTCACCAAAAATAGTTTCATTCTCAAGCTGTCACTGATGATCTGATTATTTATAAGGTCAAAATTTGCTTCCAGTTATTAACTCTGTTACATTGTAAAATGCCTGGAGTGCACTACAGAGGAAACCAGAATAACACCTTTAATAGTAGGCTACTAAAGTGTACCTCAGAAATGCAGGATGGAAAAGAAAAACTCACCAATACAAGTGTTATTTCTATCATCGTTCATAGTGAAGTTAGTTCTCCCAGACCTCAGAGTGTAGCCAGACACACAGGTGCAGTAGTAGCTACCAAGTGTGTTATGGCAAACTGCATGGTTTCCACAAATCTTCGGCGTACTTACACATTCGTCTTTGTCTGTTAGTAAGACACAGAAATGAATATATAACTCATGAATCCATTTGATCTTATTTTAGATCATATGATCATACAACAGAGTTAAGCAGAACAATGAACGCATTACACCTCACTGTTGCATGTAACACTTTGGCTGTCCATTGACCACAAAACCTGAATGACACATGCAGTAATAGGAACCGTCTGTGTTCCTGCACTCAGCATTAGGACCACAGATGTTTTCAGATTCCAAACACTCATTAACGTCTGAGAGAAGGACAAGAGTAGAGGCTCAGGTTGATCCAGACAGGAAATAATTCAGTGAATATTACAGAAGTAGTGACCTCTGCATAATTCATTTTGGTCTCGAGTGAAATGAACAGTCCGTGAAGTCGTCTGGTACACCATTACACACTGACGGAAGTAACTACCTACTACGTTGTAGCAATTTGCATTATCATCACACACTGCGTTTTCATAATCACACTGGTTGTCCTCTGTTTAAAAATACACCACACAGATTAGATTGTGCAGGTTATGTTTGGATCTAGTAATTAATTAGATTAATTTACAGATCACTTCATTGCAATTTTGTTATTAGACAAACATACCTTGTTATAATGAATTGTGGTCAAAAGTCACGTAAACAGCGAGCTTACTAATTTGTAGTTTCACATTGAATATTATATAATAACACTGAAAATGTTTGTTCATTCATTCATTCCTTCATTCATTCTTCTTCAGTAAGCACTCTGTCCTGGTCAGAGTCATGGAGAAACCGGGGCCTATCCCGGGAACACTGGGTGTGAAGTGGGAATACACCCTGAATGGAACACAGGTCAATTGTAGGGCATCACACACACACACACACACACTCATTCACACCTAGGAGCAATTTAATGTAGCCATCCTGATAGAGGTCTATCATTTCAATCATAAGTAAATATTTAAAAAACTTTTTTCTAAGAGTGTCCCAAGTACCAGGACAGTTTAGTTACATTTTAGATTCCTGACAGGTTCTAGGTAATAATAATAAATAGGTTTGTACCACAAACTCACCTGGTTAATACACACACTCTTGCTTCTTCAAGGGTTCTTTGGATAATTAATGGTTCATAACTTCCAAAAAAGGGTTAGAACCTTAAAGGTTCCTCCAGAAGGACAATCTAATTTTTTTAAGAGATTGTTAATTAAAACAAGCTTTTGTTTTACAGAATGCACAAGTAGAACCATTTTTTTTTAAGTTAAGAACATTTAATTATACAGTGAACCCTTAAAGAACCATTGATGAAGCGTGGAGCCTCGGTTGAGGCACCTGTTTTTGGGAGAAAAGGTCTGGCAGCCAGAGCCCGCTTCCCCGTTTGCTCCGATCCCGCACTTTGCTCCAACTCACTATAGTTTCATCACTTTATATATATATATATATATATATATATATATGTATTTGTCCGTTGTGCATGGCCCCCCATAACAGGAAAAGCCAAGAACATGTCATATTACTTCCTGTCAATTATTAAAACTAAGAATCAAGCATGATAACAAACATATTAATGCAAATACATAGAACAACTTGTTTCTGTGTATCCTTCGAAGCTAATTCACACCTCACCGCTGCATGTAACACTTTGGCTTGCATTAAATCGCTCCTCTCCATTGCTGGCCGCAAAACCCAAAACACACATGCAGTAATAGGAACCAGGGATGTTACTGCACATAGCATTAGGGCCACAGATGGTTTTGCTCTCCATACATTCATTAATGTCTGAGAGAAAAAAAACAAAAGCAGAGGTTCAGGTTTATCCTTAGTGCACCGTTAATATAGGAAAATACATCAGTGAATATTACAGACATACTGACCTTCACATCCTCCACTTTCATCCTGAGTGAAATTAACAGTCTTTGATTCCGTCTGGTACCCCGTTTCACACTGACAGTAGTAGCTACCAACTGTGTTGTAGCAAACTGCATTTTCACCACATATTGGGTTTTCATATTCACACTCGTTTTCATCTGTTTTATAGGATGTAGATCACATATGAAAAACAAACACACTGAGCCTCATTTATCAAGATACTTTTAGTAAAGTTGTGTGTAAATGTTTTTGTAGGCCAAACTGAACTAAAAGTTTCTGTTAATAGAAAGTTATTTGTCTTTATGTACGAATTTCTTTTGGATTGCTTTCTTTCAAGTGATTAATATGAAACAACTGAGATTCACAACATATTTATTAAATCCTGTTTGATAAACGAGGCCCAATCTTTGTATTCTCTTAGCTGAATATGCTGCTTGTTCCCTTTAACACATCAAACTGAGTTTATGGTGACAAAAGACAAAAAAAAAAAAAGATTTTCAAATTTGCAAATTCCATTTGGGCCTGGAGATTAATTATGAAAAAGTATTAGAAGGTTACAGATAACTGAACACGTATGGAAATAGTGTGTAAAAATACATATATGTTGCAGGTTTGTTCATACCTACACATTTGCCTTGTGAAACTCCATATCCTTTACCACATGTTGCAGCAGGAGTCGCATTGTTCGGTACGGCTAACAGAAAACCTGCAGGAAAAGATTTAGTTCCATTTGTAACTCATTACTGTTATCTGTGCTGGCAGCATGTGAGAGTTTAAATCAGAAATCTTCACAGACTTCTCAAATTTTACACTAAACAACAAGTAGAAGCCTTTTTGGATTGAAGAACCCTTAAAGAACCCTAAGAATCTGTTGTGTACCAAATACCAGGGTAGTTTAGTTAAATGTCAAACACCACAGGTTCTACGTATTAAGAAGTACATATGACCAATCATTTAAGTTTGCACCACACACTTACCCATTTAATATACACTCGGGCTTCTTCAAGGGTTCTTCGGATAATTATGGGTTCACAGCTTTCAAAAAAGGGTTTTACCTGAAACCGTTTATGAAGGGAAAGTACTTTTTTTAGGGTTCTACACTGAACCTTTAAGAGTTCCTCCAGAAGGACAATCCAATTTTTTCTTTTTTTTTAGTTTTGAAGATTTTTCTTGAAAAGCACAATTAGAACCCCCTTTTTAAAAAAAAAAAAAAAAAAAAAAAGGCTAAAAACCTTTAATTATACAATGACACCACAAATTATACTTATCTGTTTATAGTTACATTTAATGTTGTAGAACATCCACGAAACAAGCTAGTTATGGTTAGAGGCTCGGACTTGTAACCCGAAGGTGAACCTGAAGGTTCTGGGTTCGAGTCTCAGGTCCGGCAGGGATTGTAGGTGGGGGGAGTGAATGACCAGCGCTCTCTTCCACCCTCAATACCACGACTGAGGTGAGACCCTTGAGCAAGGCACCGAACCCCCAACTGCTCCCCGGGCGCCGCAGCAAAAAAGGCTGCCCACTGCTCCGGGTGTGTGTTCATGGTGTGTGTGTGTTCACTACTGTGTGTGTGCACTTGGATGGGTTAAATGCAGAGCACAAATTCCGAGTATGGGTCACCATACTTGGCTACACTTCACTTCACTTCACTAGTTCCTGTTATACCACAGTGTGTTGCTTGCATTAGCTTTCACCCAGAATAACTCTTCTTCACACTCCTACAGTTCTTTACCACACAGTGTTGATTTCCTGTTTTTTGTGGGGTTTTTTTTTTTTTACATCCTCTTACTACACACCCGCCTGTCAACAGTCTCCGCATTAAAGTTGTGAAATTTGCATTTGAGTTTCTGTAAAGTCTAGAAAGATGATGAACAGAAACTTTTCTGGAGATTCTTTTGAAAAGCACAGAGTGAGATTATTAGAAATTCTGTCCAGATGTAGATTTTAATGTAGTTTATTAACATTTCAAGCCAGACAAATGTATAAAATCATGCAGATACAGGTGACGAGCTTCAGTTAATGTAATCTCAGTGACTTTAACCGTGGCAGATGCTGGTTTGAGTTTTTCAGAAACTGTAGATCTCCTGGGATTTACATACACACCAGTCTCTAGAGTGTTCCTAATAAAGTGGACAGTGACTGTATTTTGCTTCCTGAGTTCTCACTTCGTCAGTGCTATGAAAGTTGAAAAGGTTATAACAGATAACAGCGTCACCTACAAACACCTCAGTGTTAAACAATACAAGCCAACCCCAAAGCTGTGATAAGACAGAAGCACGCAGAAGTAGATGAGACTCACCCAAAAGCAGGAGATACAGGCAGCTCATGGTGTCTTTCTATCTCGCTACTGAGACCCTGCCACTGTTGTAGGAACACTCAGTTTTAGATAAGCAGTGAAAGCCGTCTGAGTCCTGCCCCTCTGGAGGTGGGGTAACTCTACAAGGGTGACGTGATGGTGTGAGTCTCACAGCTATAAAAGTAAAAGGTTTGAAATATGTACAGAAGTCATCCATGATATTATCTGCTACAAACTTTTCACCTCTCATAGCACTGACGATGTGAGAATTCAGGAAGCACTCGAAATACACTCACTGTCCACTTGATTAAAAACACTCTAGAGACTGGTGTGTGTGTGTGTGTGTGTGTGTAAATCCCAGGAGATCAACAACTTCTGTCCGTGTTTAGAAACCATTACTATGGTGTTGATCGTTCCTCTTCGTCTTTGTGCCTGAATGTCTCCTTCGACAGTGAATAGCCTATGTAAGGAAAGAAACACTTGGAGGCATGCTGTTATAGGAAAATAATCAGTGACACGGTGGTGTGATGTTATTGGTAATAACAAAAGAATTTAGAAAACAAGGAAATTAATTATTTTACTATAACAGCATGTCATGAAGAGTTTTATTCCTCTGATACAGCAGCAATTTCTCAACAATTACAAGATTTATTTATGAACGA
Source organism: Pangasianodon gigas (assembly GCA_022758105.1). Classification (NCBI taxonomy): domain Eukaryota; kingdom Metazoa; phylum Chordata; class Actinopteri; order Siluriformes; family Pangasiidae; genus Pangasianodon; species Pangasianodon gigas. The sequence continues at coordinate 3,976,650 of CM040476.1, read as the reverse complement.
ACTATATGTATGTTTTATCCTTTTATAGTTACAGAAAACTTCACCATATCAACCATTAGACAATTAGATTGTTACTATGGAAATGTTAGACCCTATTAGCACATTATGAGAACATTAATATAAACGTGATTTGCTTTGCAGCCAGACCTAAAGTTCTGATCTGTGTAGTATAGCTTCTGAAATATTCAACATTTACAGTCTCTTTTTTTCATTCTGAGTATTTAAACTCTTCAATATTCAGTTTTAATCACTTTTATAAGAAAGCTCTCAATGCTGAATAACAGCATAAACTGTACAGGTGTAATGATCAGATGATTTAGATCAATGCATCAGTTTAAAAGGCAATGATTGAAATGAATTGAGACAACAAATCCTAAATCAATTGTTATTGATTAGAATTAATTATAAATCAGTTTCATCAAAATCACATCAGAGCAGAGTCAGTTGTATCATCCAATATTGAATTGTTGCCTTAAGAATCGAAATCATATGGTATTATGTAGAAGCCTGAGGTTTACACCCCTAATAAATTATTATTATTAAAAAAAAATGGTCCACTTTATTATTATTTATTATAAATTTTTGGTTGCTAGTAAGATCATTGAAGCCGTACTTAGTTCAGGTTAGGGTAGTACTCAGCTGATCAGTGCTTGGATACTATGATGGCTTGGCTTGTAAATGTAACACACCATACATTTTTTTAACCATTCACCCTTATTATAGACCTTTACACAATGAATGTACAGTAATTAGTATTTTTTTTTGTTTTGTTTTGTTTTTAAAGCACAGCACACTTGACCTATGACTTACTATTGTGCTTACTGAGAGAGATCAGGGCTAATAAACTACTGTATGGATCAGTTTAGCTCCATGTAGACGTACTTCTACAGAAATATACAGACTACACTGTTTACATTAGATTTTAAATGGATCATATTAAAGCTTGATCATCATATTAAAACTTTAGTCTGTTATGTTATGTTACTTCTCAGTGATTCTGCTTCTCTTCAGCTCTCGTCTGCGATCTTTAACCCTGATTAAGGAGACGAATTTAACCACATTTAAACACAGCCACTTCCTCCCAAAGCGGAAACCTAAAAACAGATAAAAAGACGGGTAACATAACCAACTGATGAAACGTCAGTGAAACAGTTTCAGTGTGTAGTACTGCAGGAGCAAAATCAAGGCGTTTAATACAGCTATGAGGTTTATTAGCAAAGCACAGCGATGAGATTTTCTCTATTAATGCACTGACCCCAGAAGGAGAAAATGGATGAAAATAAACTAAGCCAAATTTTTTATTAAAAATAAGTGCAGGTTTATTTTCCACATACAGCACATGAATCACACACACACACAAACACAAGTATATTTCAGGTGTCCTCTTAGTTGGTTTAACTGATTGACTCAAGAGCCCCAGGGTTAAATACGTGTGTCAAGACCGTGATTTTTTCCCCTTGGTTTAATGAAAACTGCAGTTAGATTGAAGTTAGAATTATTTCAGGCACATGGGAAGGCATTTTTAGGTTTGGAGGTGCTGGAATTTTAAGGTGCATACATGTGATGTGAGCGCTGAATTTTGGTAATTTGATGAGACACTTGAAAAAATCTGATATTCTCTTTTGCGACATTATGGTTGTAATTTTGACTTGAGATTTCCACCTAGTTGACTTCAACATTGCAAGTCAACCACAATATCTAATGTTAAACATGATAGGTTAATGTTGGTCTGAAAAAAAAAAAAAATAGGGCGTCTGCTAAATACTATTAATATAATGTAAAGGCAAATTACTTTGCAGTTTATATTCTTGTGCCTGATTTGTATTATAATGTCTCTCACCTAATGTGAAGCTGCATTACATGTATGAAAGATGTTATAGAAATTACCACAAATATTTTTTCTCCTTATAAAAATGTTATTAAGCTTGTCAGAAATATAGACTATATGGCCAAAATTTTGTGGACACCTTACCATCACACCCCTATGTGCTTCTTGATTATCCCATTCCAAAACCACGGACGTTAATATGGAGTTGTTCTCGTCTTTGCTGTTATAATAAGCGCCACTCTTCAGGGAAGGCTTTCCACTAGATTTTGTTTGTTTGTTTGTTTACTATTTTATTAATCCCACAGGGGGCAATTGCATAGGGCATAGGCAGCACATCCCAAACTTCAATTCAAATACACATAGAAACACACACACACACAAAAAAGACATTTTTACACAAATTACAACAGTACAACATGCTTCATAGTAAATTCAACCACAAGTAAGATCTAAAAAAAAAAAAATAGTGCAGGACAAATTAAGAACCATTAATACTTGTCAATACTCATTACTACAATTCAGGTTACAAATACGAATAGCTTCTGGCACAAAAGTAGACTTATATCGATTGGTCATACACTTAATACTTCTGAGCCGCCTTCCAGAAGGCATTACCTCAAAATGCTTGTGCAATGGATGCGTGTCATCATTCATGATACTCCGAGCTTTCCTTATCACTTGTTGCTCATAAAATTCATTTAGGCTCCGCAGTGGCATACCAATAATTTTTGAACAAGTCTTAACTATGGTCTGGAGGTGATTCTTATTTTTTAGAGAAAGTGATGAAAACCAACATAAAAATGAAAAACTCAAAACGCTCTCAATAAAAGTATTGTAAAATACACTCAGTACAGGTTTTTGTACACAGAAAGAATTCAATTTCCTTAAAGCAAACATTCTATGATGAACCTTCTTAATAATAACCTCTGTGTTCTGCTGAAACTTTAAAGTCGTATCAAAAACAGTTCCAAGATATTTGGAGTGTGGCTGTGGGGATTTGTGTTCATTCAGCCACAAGAGCATTAGTGAGGTTAGGGTGATGTTGGGCGAGGAAGTGAGGAGGAGAGGAGGCGAGGAGGTTCCAGTTCATCCTAAAGGTGTTGAGTGGGGTTGAGGTCAGGGTTCTGTGCAGGACACTCGAGTTCTTCCACTCCAGTGTCTTCATGGAGCTCGCTTTGTGCACGGGGGCATTGTCATGCTGGAACAGGTTTGAACAGGTTAGTTCCAGTGAAGGGAAATTGTAATGTTGCAACATACAAAGACATTTTGTACAAGTTTGTGTGGTCAAGTTTGTGGCAACATTTCGGGAAAGAACCACATGTGGGTGTGATGTGGTCACTACATGTAGTGTAGTTCCCTTTTTATTGACTGATCAGCGTATCTACTAAATCTATTAAATCTAGTTGTAGGGTGGTGGATCTGATTAAATGGACATTTGCTGCACCTATTAATCTTCTTTTAGGGTCTGAAAATACATGTAAAGAATACAGAGAAGTAATATTAAATAAAATAAATATATTGACAATATGTGAGTGTATATATAACGTGTAAAACAACAAAAAACATTTAAAAAAAAACATACTAAATATGAGAAAAAAAGAGTTTAAAAAATCCGTTAAATTACTTTTACTTTGAAAATGGAAGGTTGTCGTCATGGTAACCACCAGCCGCTAAAAAACACGCTAGCTGGCTAGATAATTTATCGCTTTATCCCAAAACAACACATATTTTGTGTTTTGTTTTGTTTTGAATTATTATCCAAGGCCACTTCGAGAGACAGTTATGTGCTTGTTACTGGGTGCGACCGGCGTGGGAAAGACTCTGCTCCTAAAACGACTGCAAAATATCCTTACTTAGCTAGCTAGCTAGCTGACTAGCCGGCTAACTAACATTGTTTACATACGAACTATTCAGACCTGGTAGTCCTATTTATATATTTTAGAAAAAAAAGAGATAATGTTGAGTATTTTTGGTTAGAAATGACCTCTACCGTTTTGGGTAGCGAATATCTATTTGAATTCTCCTCTAGCTAGCTAACGCTAAATAGGTTTTGTAGCTAGTTATTTGGTTAGTTAAGTAACTGAACGTTGTTCTTTCCTTAGCTAGAAGTACAGCTGTGTCAGAGGAGTGAGCCTGCTGATTTAGGAGAACCTCCCTCTACTCTGCCCACGGTGAGCTGTCTGTTTATGAGAGAAGATTAATATATACAACAAATGTCCATTTTATCAGATCCACCACCATACAGCATACAGTTATCTGTCAGTCCCTCAATCAAAACACCATAAGGTCAAAAGTGTGTGGACACCTGAACATCACACCCATATGTGGTTCTTCCCTATACAATTGTCTGGAATGTCTTTGTAAGCTGTAACTTTACAATTTCCCTTCACTGGAACTAAGAGGCCCAAACCTGTTCCAGCATGACAATGCCCCTGTACACAAAGCGAGCTCCATGAAGACATGGTGTGTGAAGGTTGGAGTGGAAGAACTCGAGTGTCCTGCACAGAGCCCTGACCTCAACCCCACTGAACACCTTTGGGATGAACTGGAACACCGACTGCACCCCAGATCTCCTCACCAACATCAGTGCCTGATCTCACTAATGCTCTTGTAGCTGAATGAACACAAATCCCCACAGCCACGCTCCAAAATCTAGTGGAAAGACTTCGCAGAAGAGTGGAGCTTATTATAACTGTAAAGAGAGAATAAATCTGGAATGAGATGCTCAGCAAGCACATATGGGTGTGATGGTCAGGGGTACATATACTTTTGGCTATATAGTGTATTTCTGGTCAGTAATGCTGTGTTCTGTGCGTGTGACAGCTCTCGTGTATGATCAAGTTACGAAGGTGCTCGGAGTGGCAGCAGAGATAGCAGTGTAATGCAGTGTAGCAGATGACACTGAAAACCAAAGGGGGTTTCAGTGCAGTCACATCCCCTGTGCTGAGAAATGAAGGTTGCTGTAGTGTGATTTAGGACAAGTCCAGAGGAAGCAGCCTTGTGAAATTTTTGTGGTAGCCACAACCGGATGCAGAAGGTATGAGAACCGCTGCAGGAACTTGATTGGGTAAAGAAAAAAAAAAAAGATAGAAATGCAATTTAAACCGTCCGGGAATCTGGTTCAGGAGCTTGTGTAGCAGCACTGTGTACCATAAGTGACATGTTTATTTAGGCAATGAATCTATTTTCATACACTAACTGATGATCATTATGTCAGTAGGTTGTGATTTTATAGTTTCATGCAAAACATTCATGTGGATTTTTTTCTTTCAAACACTTAATTATTAAGAAATTCAGTTTACAAGATTTGTTCTGACAGCATGAATATTTACTTTACATGTACACTCATCCGAATCGCAAACCTGTGTGCTGAGGTGACTACGGTACTTGCAAAGCTAGATGAAAATGAACACACTGCCTAGAAATAGATGAGTGTTAGTGTCTAACTGTACTGTAAAAGCTTGTTATCCAAAAAGATGCACTGTATAGCCGAAGTGGTTGTTTTTTTTTTTTGTTTTTTGTTTGCTCAGGTGGGCACCAACCTGACCGATCTGACCCTGAGGAAGAGGAGAGTGACTGTGAGAGAGTTGGGAGGCTGCATGGGCCCCATATGGCCCAGCTACTTCAGGGACTGCACATCTGTTATTGTGAGTGTTGTGTATTGTGAAAATGATGCAAGTGGTCACACAGAATGGAAATATTTCACATTACAGCAGATTCAGCAATATCAGTACATAATTTATTAATACTCCACACTGTAAAAATGACTTTCACATGCTGCACAATTAGATTCTTTTTCCCCATTGAAATATGAATATGCCCTTTTTCATACATTCCAAAATGCTCATGTAAAAATGACAGTGTGTTTTCATCTTCAGTTCATGGTAGACTCTGCCAACATCACACAGATTTCCTCCTCCTGCATCCAGCTGCTGGGCGTTCTCTCGGCCGAGCCGCTCCGGTCCGCCTCTGTGCTCGTGCTGTTCAACAAGCGGTCAGACTCTGCCGTTTTTAATGAGCATTGTGCTTTTCAAGTAAAAATAAACAGCAACCGTGTTCTCAGTGACAATCTAACTCCTAAAATGTGTCACAGGATTCATTCATTTCTTTACTTCCACCTCCTCATTTCCTTTTCTTGCTTAGCTCTTAGCTCATAGAAAATAAAATGAGAACAGGAGGAATCAAGAACAAACGTATTTACCATTTTACCGTATTTACTGAAGCCTCACTTTAAAGTGACTTGAGTGGATTTACTTATTGATTAAAACATTATTGCATGTATACATCACACTCTTAAATCTTGATGTTTGAGCGTAAACAATTCTACGACGGATTTCGATCGATTTCCAGGCTTAAAGATCTAGGATGGAGAAATCACGGTGGTATCAGTTAAGAGTTTTAGGAAGCACTCCAGGTGTATTTCAGTGTTACAGCTTGCTTGTTGCAAATGTTTTATTTCTTACTCTCTTTCTAGGGACCTTCCATGCACCATGTCGCTAGAGGAAATGAAGTCACTCTTCAGGATGGATGACATCATTGCCTCCGCTCCTCAATCGATCACCGTTTTGGAGCTCAGTGCTCGCTCTGGAAAGGGCCTTCAGGAAGTGCTCAACTGGCTGGACTCGACTCAACCTGACTGACCTGATAGCAGATCGTGGAAGATACTCACGCACAGAACTTAACCTTACAGAATGATGCAAACATCTGGGTTAGGACTGCACCATGGTCAGAACAGCTTAATGTTTCTCAAGCCGAGTTAAAATGCAGCGGAGGTGATCTAATCCGCTCAACATCATCTGCATTACTTCACACTTTTGTGGCTGATGATGTGATATGACAAGAATAAGTTGAATTTCAGTCTCGCTATGAAGACGCTATGATGATGCTTGGATATGACTCACAGCAAACAGTCAACTGATGCAATATTAAATAGTTTGAGCCAGTTTTCCAGGAATTTTCACACTTGCCCTTTTGCACCAAAAAGTAGTTTGATTGAGTGCAAAATGCAGTTTTTGAACACAAATGTGATCCAAGGAGTTCTGGTCCACCTCAAGTGGCCACTTTTTCACTGAAAACATCAGCCAATGTCCAACCATAGTGTAGAGATGTAAATGAATACATTATTCAGAATGAACAGATACAAATAAAATTGTTTTTTAATGCTTTCCAGAAAGATCCATAGGGCATCGGGTTGAGATGAGACTAGAGGTGTGTATTGAGACTGGGATCTCACAGGATGCAGTAACAAAAAAAGCCTAGTAATAATAATAATAATAATAATAATAACAATAATAATTAATAATAATAATTGCATTAGCGGGATGTTTACTTTAAATGTAGGAATGAGCAAGCAGTCAGATATGAAGCTTGCGGGACAAAGAAAGACCGCTACTGTGTGATGCATTCACATATTCATCAGTAACTGCCTGGTCAGGGCTGCAGTGGTTTAAATGAGGCTACTAGTTTGTGTATATTTTGGTAAATTAAATAAAATAAAATGCTAATAAAATTTAATTAATTAGAAAATATCACAAGCTGGTGCAAACAAAAACAGTAATTGTGTCAGTGGGATTAAAACACAGTTCTCTGCATCTCTAGTTGAGACCAATTATGCACTGGAGTGATGTAGCTGAGGTTGAGGAACTGTCAGAGCCAGAATTCACACACACCGTGCCAACACTGCTGCCATTTCTTCATATTTCATTCAAATAAAAAATCTGGTTTAGGCCACAAGCACTTCTGGTTTAAATCCGAATACAGATATCTGAAGCACTAAACAAATACAGATGCAGATAGTGTTATTGCATTACACCAGAATTGCTCCTGGCTAGAGACGTGAGTATTCAGGCCAAGTGTGAAAACACCTTAACTAGTCCTGGGTTATAAAAAGCTGCCCTTTTTTGTCTAAATCGTTTTTTTTTTTTAAAGTATATTCTAACTACTGATGCATCAACTAAGTGATGAAACTCGCGAAGCACAACCATGAAGAAAAACAATCATACATTAGTTGACAGCAAGTTGCATTTTCATTCCTATATTTGATGAGAAATGTTTTTCCATAACAGTCTCTTATTCACACATTCTGTTAGTATGTCGTCACTCCACAGTAAATTCATTCCCTTCATGAAGTGTGTTCACTTAGCAGCCAATATCAATGATGGTTTAAAAAAAACAGGTTTTGGTCTGGTGTTATATATCTGGCACACTGATTAGACATCCTTGACTGAGTGAGCTTCATTATCGGTATGGGGCTGTTGGCTAGCTTCCATGCTATTCCGCTCATTGATATCCGTCATCCATAATGAATAATACAGAAGGAAAGTGCAACAGGGAGTCACCAGGGTATATGGAATACTAAAGGAAGGGTTACCAAAGCAGGTCTAGAGAGATCGGTGAAGCTGTAACGTGTTGTAAAGTTACTGGTCGTTACATTTCATAGGTTGAAGTTTGGTCTGAATTTAGATCATGATCCCATATTTAAAAAAAAAAAAAGAAAAAAGAAATTTGTGCTGTTTGCTTATATGATTATAAAGACACATTGGTTCTGTAGTGCAGATGGATATAAGAGGATAAGTAGCAATAGCAAAGAGCTGTGAAAACAGTTAGCCAGTATAAAACAGTAGTGTCTTTAATTTGGACTATATTCCAGTTTAGATCCAAGTCTGCAGTTAAATCATCACTCCGTTATAAGCATTGTTACTCAGGCCAGCAAGCTTACATTCAGGCCACATGTAGCTCTGCTCACGCCAGCCCTCAGAGGAAGGGGTTCTGACTCTGATCTGGCTGTCCGTGTGTGGATGTGGATGTGGATGAGAGAGGGAGCAGCGGTTGAGGCAGGTTCCCGGGCGTGTTAACGTGTCCCTCTGAAGGCTGGGTGAAGGAGCTGGGTAAGGACAAAGGCTGATTGCTGGCAGGCAGAGGCAGAGAGGCGCTGTATTGCAGCGAGGTGGGAGCAGGGGACGTGGAGCTAGGACGCATCTGACTGAGCGTGAGCCGTGGCTGCTCGTATTGGAATGGATTTGTGACAGAAGGAGCACTCACACCTAAAGGGAGTAAGAATAAGAAACAACATCAGGGTTTCCATGCAACTGTGAAGTAAAATACCATTTCAGGTCACCCTTTTGCTATCCACAACTGTTATCTCACAGTTTCACTCAATAATTTCATGATCTGGTCAAAAAAAAAAAATCATAAAAGTCATGATTTCCATTTGACATTATGTTTGAGGTATAAAAAGCTGGTGCATGGATAAAAGCAAGACAGATGCATAAAGGGTGAAAAAAAATACGGGAAAAAAAAAACCAATTAAATTACTCCATAGTTCTGCAACTCTCTCTTTTTTTTTTTTTTTTTTTTAAACAGAACCTTCGCCATTTTAAACAACCATCTGTTGAGGCTTATCCAATCACATGCATGTATGCAAATTATTTAGCTGAATGCAGCTCATTAAGACATAAAGACGCAGACAGACACAAACATAGATTTAGCCTTTCTGCTCTAATTAGCAAAGTGATGATGAAAATAGAACGTTTAAAGATGACTGCCAGTTTAAAGACCGAGAAGTCTGCACTTATTCTGTGCTTCAAAATTCAAACAGTGTCAGTGGCCCTAGCTGAAAGTGATAACATGAAGCACCTGTGTGAAATACAGCCATGAACTAATCACCAACGGTTATGCATTAAAAGATAAAATAATTCATGTAGTAGTTCATCAGTAGGTCATGAAAGCTTTGAATGGAAACACCCATAATTTCAGTTTTATTGCAGCTTTTAAAATGTTTTAGCGTGTGGTGAAACATCCCACTTGGTCTCACCTGTTAAAAATGGGTTTAGGTTTTTAGGAGCCTGATTTGGCGGAATCAAGGAGTCGAGATTGACGAGCGAAGCCGCTGCGGGGCCCAGGAAGGCTTCCGGAGTGTGACAGGTCCGAGGCATTGGCTCTGCTAAACTTTCTCCCAAACGAGACAAATCAAATAACTCTGGACTTCCCTCACTACGACCGTTAACGTTCACCTGACCTCCATCCATGGCGTCATCAAAAAGATCTCCATCTAACAAAAATGACAATATTGTTTATTACAATAAAAAATAAAAAAAAAACATGGGAATGAACTAATTAAATCTGCAGTGGTCATGAATTAGCGTTACTTTAGGGCTGATATTATTACCTGTGGGACTCCCGGGCCGTGGTGACGAGCCTCTGACTGGGACAGCAGATCCTTTTTTGTCTGCTGTTAGAGGAGAGAAAGGATCTATTCCTGTGGCTGCTAAAACAAATGCACACACATACACATTTGTATATATATAAGTATAAATAAATAAAATCATCTGTATGATGTATTTATTCTGGTTAATAAAATGACATGTTTATACCAGGGGCAGCAGTTGAGAGCCATGTCTGACTTGAGGGAGCAGGACTGGGGGCGTTCTGAGGAGCTTCCCATGGGTCAGGAGGACGTGACCGATGGTCCCAGGGCTGAGAGTGAAGACTGGAAGGTGCTGCCCAGGAGCTACCAGGACCTCGAGTTGAGGAGCTTGGTTCTGTTTGAAAACATGGCCCTGTGATACACTAATAGAGCAGATTTATGGTTTCTGAAAGATGCTAGGTTTAATAATGGCACCTTAATCCTCAAATGGAGAATCACTCTGTGGTTTAAAATGTTGATTGTAGAGATTAATGAAGGTACATCATTTAGATCACGGTTTTCATAACATTACACAATAGATTACACAATGATTCTCCAAAAATAGTGCACTATAAGTAATGTCGGGCCAATAATAGATATTAGATAGATGATAGATAGATACTGTATGTTTTATCCTGATAGAGTAACTGTTAATTAGTTTGCACTCTCACAAAGGATTATGCCTTTCCTTTTTAGCAATGTTCTTTTCACATGCTCTGATTTTGTCAGAGCACAGATTCCATAAAAGCATTACTTGAAGTTTATTTATTGAGAATGATTAAATAAAGGGACTGGTTAAATTGGTTAAACCTGGGTTAATGTGTATAAAATTGACTGATCTGTTAATAAGATTCAGCAGGTGTTTGTCAATGGCAAGAGGAAATGGAAGAGCCTCCATCCAAGGTAAAAATCAATGGGCAGCCCCTTGTTCACAGTGAAAACTTGAATGTGATCAACTGTGTTTACGAACAATCATTACTGCTAAAGTAAATGTTTATGAACAATCATTACTGCTAAAGTAAACATTTATGCGTTTATGAACAATCACTACTGCTAAAAAAGCTTATAAAAAATCAGTACTATTAAAGTAAAAGTTTACAAACAGTACTACTAAAGTAAGCAATTGTGAACAATCAATACTATTAAGTAAGCTTAGGAAAAATCAGTAGTACTAAAGTAAAAGTTTACAAACAATCAGTACTACTAAAGTAAGCACTTGTGAACAATCAGTACTGTTACATAAGCTTAGGAAAAATCAGTACTGCTAAAGTAAATATTTATGTACAATCAGTACTACTAAAATAAGCATTTATGAACAATCAGTACTGCTAAAGTAAACGTTTACGAACAATCAGTACTGCTAAATAAGCTTATGAACAATCAGTACTGCTAATGTAAACATTTATGTATAATCAGTACTGCTAAATTAAACGTTTTTAAACTGTAGCCAACAAATTAACTAATTACGAAGGAAAATAAATTAATTGTGTGTGGTTGTTACAAACACTCCATTTGAATGGATTTTCACCTCAGCTGGTGGTCTTAACTCCCACTTATTCACTGTATAAAATAACTTACGTTACACAGGATACAGTGTAAGGATCCAAAACGCTCAGGCACCATAACAGACTGTTACTGAATTACTACAACAATGCTGTCATTAAGTGTGATAAATGCACGCATGATACACATGATAATCATTTAAGTAAAATTCGGTTATCCAAGCCTAGCAGTAAATGTGATGTGTTGTTTGGACTGTTTCATCGGGATTAGGGAATGTAGTGTAACGAGTACATAGCCAACGTTACCCAGAGAATCCCACGGGTCGACCCTCAGCGGTCCCACAGCCTGCGCGTGACCACCAGCTCCAGACTGATCCCACGGGTTGGCACTGGGTGGCGCTTCGGAGACCGGAGCAAAAATATCCATCAGATCCAACATGGCAGACTGCCAGGGGAGAGAAAGTAGCACTTTTAGTCAGGAGATATTTTTATAGGTCATTCCTCACCGCTCTGCGTTCACTTGAGGTTGTATGAAAAAGGGCAATTCAGAAACTGCAGTACCAGGTATGTCTTAGAGAAGGTTTCATATTCAATCTTATTCAATCTTATGCAATCTTATTTATAGCTCATTAAACATTATTTTTATTATTTTATATTATTTTGTTAGAGAACCATATCAAAGTAACGAGAGATGGTCAATAATCAAGGTAAATGGCTAACTGTTGTTGGTTCATACCCCTCCTGCTTTGGCTTCCATTTCTCTTTTACTCTCTTCAAGAGCTTTCTGGAGCAACGACTCATCTCCCAGGCGAGTTCGCTCCTCCTGGCAACCCACAGTAGACACATGTCAAGAACATTCATTGTTCTCAATTTCGTACACGCAACATGCTTGCGAATTCTGATACAAGAATGCATATATGCAAAGGACACAGAGAAACCGAATGGGTTAAAAGTGCCACTTTCACTGCTTCCATTGTACAGATCTGGAAGTTGCTTTGGATAATGTACAGGTAATGCACAAAAGGTCATACATTAGCGAAAAGAGGAAGTTTGTGGGGAGGATGTTAAGAATTAGCCATTCTGAGTGAGGGGAAATAAGATCACACTTCATATTTATACAGGTAATGTCTTTTGACCTTCTACTTATAAATAGTAACAAAAAAGTATGTATTCCTAAGCATAAAAAAGATGTGTTCAAAAAACGAAATTGATACGGAAAACAGTATTGACACCACAAATGAACAACATTAGTAGCTGTCACTCACAATTACACCTTCGAGACATCTACGGTAAGCAGCGATTAGTATCGTGGTTCAATCTTGGGCCATTCTTCTTGCCAAATCATCTTCAGTTACCCAAAGTTAAAAGGGTCTCTCTGGTGGACTTGTATTTCCAAAATCCTCCAAAAATTTTCAGAGGGATTCAAGTCTGGAAAGTGGCTAGGCCATGTAAGATCTTCTTGAGTAGGTCTGACTGTATGTTTGGGGTTGTTGTCTTGCCGAAACATCCCTCTTCTCCACAGATTCAGCTTCTTGGCCAATGAGATTAAATCTGATCGAATAAATCCCGGTACATCGCTCCATTCACGTTTCCTTCAATGACGTGTAATGCACCAGTACCGAATGCAGAGAAGCAGCTCCATATCATCATGCTCCCACCTCCGTACTTTACTGTGGGTAAGGTCTTCTTGAGATCATACGTGCAAACCGTCTTTCTCCAAACATGACGAGTTGAATTCTTTCCAGAGTTCTATTTTTACTTATACTTATTTCCCCTCATTGTACGTCCAAATAGAGCTCATACCTGCTGATGTTCCTCCTTACTGAGGCTCAGAGCAATCTGGAGCTGCGTCTCTTCGTCCATGTCCAGGGTAACAGCAGGAGGAGGCTTCTTTAAAAAGATATGGAGAAGACCATTAGCTTATGACATGATTCTTTGATGACTCTTTGTCATGCATGTTGGAGAGCGCATCCATGCAAAGAGCTGGTCAGTGTCACACCAAAAGACAGACGTCAGGCCCTTTATCAATGACACAGGTCACAGCAATCGACAGATAAAGCCATCTCTTCCCATTACTATGGGAGAGAGAGGGATGCGACACGAGCTGGTTAGTGAAGCACAGAGACATGCATGCTCCTCTAACGTTCACAGAAAACCAACACATGCGGCATCAACCACAAAGACACAGACATGTGAGTGACACAGTGGGGCATCGAGCTGACGGAGCACAGGGGGAGTTAGGAAGCAGTCAGTCCTGGCGGCGGAGTACCTTTTGGGCCTCCTCCTTGCTGAGGCTCATTGCAATCTGAAGTTGTGTCTGTTCATCGATATCCACAGGAGGAGGTGGCTAGAGGAAACGGGTAAGTGATCAGACATGTGCTGAGCTACAGTGACTGATTTCTCTTCTTCAACAACTTGACTCATGAAGAAAAGGTTTACTAATTGATTAATATGTATTATTATGTGTGTTGCATCAGAACCTCTGGATAAAGGAGAGGTGCCAACGTTGTATAGGCATTGAGAGAAGATACATTTCTATCATAAAAACACTCGAGACTGCTCCATGCTAATCGAATAAAAGCATATTCTAACCCTACTGACCAGAGTCCACAGCCTTGCCTCCAGTTTGTACTGGTTCACAAAATCAAAGCTCATGAATTCACATGTCAAAGTTCATCTAGATTAAAGTCAGCGCAATTATGTTTTATATCCTGCACTCAGGGTGAGCAATATGACAAAAACGTCATAGCATATAATTCTCAAAGGCATTTCTACAATACACGATATGCATCATGTTATATAGATTTGATCACAAACGGCCAACAGTACAGTCGTGTTGCGTTCAAAAATCTGTTATAATTAATTACTATAAATATTTATCATTTATATATAATTAATAAGTTACATATAATATTATAAATAAATTTTATTAATAAAAAAAGTATAATCAATGTCTATTGTTTAACATTTTCATTTATATAAGTTTATAAAAAATGTATAAAAACCACTTAAAATGAAAGAAAATGAACAACGTAGAAAAAAATTAACATTTTACCCTTTTATAAATAGAATACAAAATTTTAGCATCACATCAGCTGCTTCCATTCAGTTTGTAATTATTTTTTAAAAAAATAAAATGAACAAAAAAGATATCGCAATATTCATGATACTGTGATATAATTTATCACGGTATTGATGATGTATTGTCATATCGTCCAGCCTTATCCCGCACCCTTTCTGTTACAGTGAATCGAGCAAATTTTACTTTCGTTTGGTTTGTCTGCTGCTTTAGCTTTTCAGGTGTCTCCCATATAGCTGTAACCAAATTAAATGTAAACGCTACGCTAAACCATAAACGTTGGCACCTCTGGGTGAAGGCGAAGGCTTAAACTTTTTCCACCAACAACAGAACCGAAAACCGATGACATCATTTTTAATGCCATGACATCAACTCTAGCAACTCATGTAAGTTATTTACACCACAGTCTTTAAAGTCAACATGATTTTTTTTCCCTTGTTAGTCTATGTCCCTGATCATACTCTGCACAATCCATCTGTATTCAGTCAGAAATCAGCCATATCACAGAAGAATCCATGCATCATGCATTAGTGAATTAGATTATGTGACTGTTTGGATTTTAAATTGGTAGAAAAGTGGCAGGCATTTTAAAATGGTTTGTCGTTACCCTGAACCTTGACCAGTTGGCACCATGTCAGTGGAAATGAGGTTGCAGAATATCTATACAAGTACACTCAAGTTATTTTACTATATAAATAAATTAATTCAGATATATCCTAAACAGTCAGGGAGAAGAAAAACAGACTTAAAACTGACATTTGATCTTTTAAGAGATGCCATGCACACCAGCACTCACAGAGACACACAAACACACACACACACAGATCATTTACTCTGTCAATATGCTCTCATGGAGCTGACACATGAGCACCGAATCAATGCTTCAGTCCATTCATGCGTTTTCAGTCCAGCAAAATCCAGATCCTAATGCTCGCTTAGCGCATGCTAGTAAACACAGTGTCAAATCATTTAGATTTGTGAACTAAGCTTATGTGAAAGCTCAACAGTATACTTTTAACACACTGAGACATTAGGAGTGCACTGATATTCTAAATCAGACCCAGTATACATGCTGACACACTTTCCTTCCACTTTGTTTCAATGTTTAAATGGAGGAGAAAAAAAAGCCTTGCTGCAAAAGTAACAAAAGTGTTCATTCAAACTAAAGTGTAGAAATAGTTAATAAGTACATTGTTATATTGATAATAAATAATGGCAAAATATTTAATAATGAACTAAATGCATTACTGTTTAAGTAACTGTCTGATACGCTGATTTGCCACATCATTAGTTTAGTATTAAGTCATATTTTGTGATGTGTTTAGGGATTTAGGTGCTTTAGAAGACAGGCCTATATCCAAGTTGTGTGGAAATATTTTCGCAGGCAAAACTCAGTTAAAAATTCCTGTCAGATTTACAAAAGTTTTCTTAATGCTGATTTTCTTCATACTCATATGTTTGCTAAAAATGCCACATAAATTACCAAGCGTATTCATAGCACAGCTGATTTACATTTAGCCACGCCCACAAATCTCCATAAAAGGCAAAGCTCACAGAGAGCTGAAATCTTCAAAATGATGACTAAATGGTGAAAGAGCGTCTCCTACGCACACGCTAAATCTTCCAGTAACGCAGCTCAGCCACTGCAGTGCATCTGCTAACACAGATACACAATAACTCTTCCTCCTTTAACAGGGTACCATTACTTTTTTCCTAATTGAGTGGCTAGTTTTATTTGTCTTAATTTATGGATTTGTTTTGGATGATAAATGTGATTTAATGTTAACAGTGTAATCTGTATATAAAATCACAGTAATTCATCACCAATTATACGATTTGAAGCCGATCAATCAAGATTCATATTGGTGAATCTCCTTATACAAAAATTTACACAAACTCAGGAGCTCTCATTGGATACAAATGTTTTTCTAACTAACTGGATTTTCACAAATACCACATTTCTTGTGTAAATGCTCTCGTGAATGATTTATTGAAATTTCAATCAGCTCACAAGAGCAAAACTGCATGACATTTGACTGTCAATAGCTTAAAGGCTCAGGTTTGTAATATATCCTGTAGCAGAATAATTATAACACAGCTTGAAACTAACATCCTGACAACGCGTGTTCTTACTGATGTGGATTGTAGGGCAATAAAAACAATGATGTAATCAGTAACAGTGTTTTTTGGCAGCAGCTGTCTAACATCTGTCTCATCAGGAGCCAGATTCGTAAATCTTGCTGTGAAAAAAAAGTACAACCTTAACCTGAACATGTTCTGCAGCAGTGCACTTTATTAAAAATTGAACATACTTCCATACTATAGTCTGAAGATCGTATCAGATTCCACTGTTCAGCTAATTACAAGCATACCATGCACACTGAGACTCAGAGCAGTCTGAAGGTCTGTGGTGTTGTCCTGCCAGTTATTCTTGTAGAACTCGTTACAGCAAATATAAGGGATTTTGTATTTGGATATGTGAGGCTGCTTTAGTACGATCATCTTACATTCTCATTCTCTCCTTCATGGGCGGACTGTGTATGAGCCAGAAAGAGAAAGAGAAAGTATGAGCTCTGTACGTGATCCTCACCTTCTCGCTCTCCTCTCGGCTCATGGCCAACGCCAGCTGCAGTTGTAGCTCTTCCTCGCCGCTGGTCTGCGGCCGCGCCTGCTCCAGCTCTGGGGCCAGATGAGGGGGCGAAGTGGACACTGGGAGGAAGGAGAGAGATAGATGTAGAAAGTATATAAAAAAATTTTAATTTATCTAACAAAACGTCATGGCGTTGAGAGACAGTATGGCAGTGACTGCCTCTGCATATTAAGTTTGTAGCGAGCACCCAAATGAGTGCGGCTCCATGCCCGGGTGCCTCTCTCACTCCGGTAGGAACAATGGGGTGCCTGTGTAGGGCAGTTTGAGGTGCAGGAGTGGTGTGTGTGTAGGGGGGGGTGCTGGTTGTTATTCTCTGTAGAGGCTCCAACACACACACGCGCACACACACATCCACATTTTGGGTGGTACCAGACCTTGCAAGGCTGGGGAAGAGGGCCTTAAAGCCAAAAGCCAGTGCCTGGTCTCAACTGCACTGGACTGTACCAGAGAAAAAAAACAAAACAAAACAGGGGAGCATACCTGTAGAGTGCTATTCCCATGTTTAATCCAACCAATTTAAGGAAATATATTCAGCTCTATAAAGAGAACACTGGTTAAATGAAGACTTTAGTACTTTCCCTAACATGGCAACCAATTATCACTTATATACAGTATGTAATTGATAATTGCCATTTTTCTTTAAATTGGTATCTTATTCTATTCTAAAAGAACAGCAGAAGACCACATCGGGTTTCATTCCTGTCAGCTAAGAACAGGAATCTGAGGCTACAGTGGTCACAGGCTCACCCAAACTGGACAGCTGAAGATCAGAAAGACCAGGTGACATTTTTCCTGTGGCCCCTGAAGCCTCAGATACCTGTTCTTAGCTGAAAGGAGTGAAACCTGATGTGGTCTTCTGCTGTTGTAGTCCATCTGCCTCAAGGTTCAATGCATTGTGCGTTCTGAGATGCTCTTCTGCTCACCATGCTTGTAAAGAGTGATTATATGAGTTACTGTAGCCTTCCTATAAGCTCAAACCAGTCTCCTCTGACCACTCTCATTAAACAAGGCGTTTCCATCCACAGAACTGCCGCTCGCTGGATGTTTTTTGTTTTTCGCACCAGAGAATGTGGTGCGTAAAAATTCCAAGAAAATCAGCAGATACTTAAATACTCAGACCAGCCTGTCTGGGACCACCACGGTCAAAGTCACTGAGATCACTTTTTTTTATTTTTGTAATTCTGATGTTTGATGTGAACATTAAATGAAGCTCTAGACTTGTCTCTGCATGATTTTATGCATTGCGTTGCTGAGACATGATTGGCTGATTGAATGATAACAGGAAGGTGCAGGTGTACCGGTGTTCCTGTTTATCATCTTTCACATCTTCACAGAAACTCTAATGGGGAAATTTACTAGAGCACTGAGAATAAGTTGTAAGGCAAGAAGTGGCCTTATGGTGTTGAAAGACTGGTGTGTACTCAGACTAGGGAAAAAAACAGAGAAACAGGAAATAAAAATTGTGTTTATCTCTCTGTGGCACGGGACCGCAGGAGCGTGAGGAAGATATTTTGGGTAAAATCTAACACAAGCGACTCACCAAGAACATAAAGCTCTTGACCTGTATGTGCTTGATATTATGCATTGCACTTCTGCCACATGATTGGGTAATTGGATACATTATATATATATATATATATATATATATATATATATATATATATATATATATATATTCTGAATAAGGCAGTATTTCCATGTTGCAATTAGTACTACAATTAATTATGAGCCAAATAGAGCATAATTCCAGTTGTTCATAATTCTGTTAATAGAACAGGTTACTAACTGAAAGAAAATGCCGTCGCTCCTGTCAAACTTTAACCCATTATTTCTGTGCCGGAGGTGTGGAAAAAGTCTCAAGTGTTCTTTCTGTACTGTCCATGAAAATAGTTCTTGAACATTCCAGTTATTCTAAACATTACAGCCCACTACATTTTTCTGACATGTCACAAAGCATGTGACAAGTCTGGAAAATCCAGTGGAGTAGATTGTGAAACGAGCTGCTCCTTTGGAAACGAGGTCATCTGGTTTGGGGCTCGTGTATAAAGTATGCGAAGAGTGAAATCGAGCAGAAAAACCCAGTGACTCCGAACGGCTACTCTGATGGGCTCTGACAGTAGTGCCCCACACACACACACACACATACACACATACAGAGTGCCCTCCTGGCTCACTGGCCTTTGCTGGACTGTGGGAAAAATCAAACAGACATGCCAGTAAATATCAGATAAGCTCATGACTGACACGCAAGCATTGCACAACCATGACACAGCTCAGAAAAGCTTCTCATGCTATAATCTCCCATAGACTGGGGTAAAAGGGGGCGAGAGTCAGCTCAAGAAATATGATCACTCTTCATAAAAGTGTACAAAAATACTGTGGTATGGGAGTCAGATGTTGTGTTTGGACCAAAATCAAACGTTACGGTCATGAACACCATCAGCAAAACTGTACACAATGTACAATGTAAAATATGGCAGTGGATTGTTGATGCTTTGGGGCTGGGTTGTATCATAAATTCTGCTGTTGCCTCTGCCAGGAGGTTAAGACTCAGCTGTAGACAAAAATCTCACAATAATAACCTCAAATATGCATCCAAATCAAACACAGAAATGATTGCAAGTGATATGACACAAAATCAGTGTGAACCCATTGAGGACATGTCATCTGAATTGAAGAAGGAAGTTCACATGCACAAGTCTACAAAATATCTCCAAAATATAAAGGAGCTTAAAATGGTCTGCATGGAGGAGTAGATCAAAATCCAAATCTACAAGACTCTCCAACCTGGTCAGACATTACAGGATGAGATTCAGTGCTGTTATTCTCTCTAGCAGAAGCTTCATTAAATACTCATCAGGGTTCTGATCATTTTGAAACTAGTGTTTTCACTACTTAATAAAAGAGGTCTAAGCTCGAAATATGCATGCGTTAATGATTTTTGCTCAAGGGTGCCAATAATTCTGGAGTTAACTCTATGGAAAGAATGCAGGTGAAGGTGTTGCTGAAACAGAGCTGAACCTCATGCACACCACAGCAAGGAGAGAAACCAAAAGAATCCATATTTAAGCTAATTCTGAGTCGGAAATAAAGAAGGAGAAGAAGAAGAAGAAGAAGAAGGAAAAAAAAGCCTCAGGTTATTTCTGTACTTCTCGTCTCAAGCTCGCTTTTGTTTTATTTTTCTTTCTAGTCCTACACTGACTTGAGCCAACGTTTACCTACTTACAGTGCTCATGTGTTACAATGTTATCAACTGTATTATTAAACGATTGAGTGCAAAAGTTTGCATCCCTTATAGTTTCTCTGTTTTAGGAAAGTGGGACGTGCCTTGATTTATCTACAAAAAAAAAAAAAAAAGGAGTTAAAAATGAAATATGGGTGTATCCTGCACCAAGACAAAACAATCCAGACATAATGGAAAAAATATTTTAAAAAGAACCAAA
>CM040476.1:3932667-3955863 GCA_022758105.1 Pangasianodon gigas | reverse complement strand
GACATCTGGCAGAGAACAGACATGTCAGAAAAAAAAATGGACTCAGTGGATACGGAAGAGGTCTGAGGCAGTTGTATAATTGTAATTGTTGAAATCTCGAATCAGATTGGTCAGAAGGTGTTGATTATTATTATTATTATTTTTTAATAACAGCAGCTCTGTAGTTCTGGCACTAGTTCAAATGATTAGATTAAAATGTCTGTTCTAAAATGTTCCATACGTTCCAGAACAGGATGAAGCATTAATAAATTAGAAACTGGAAGCGGAATAAACCACTTCAGGATGTGGTGTCATGGGAAAATAATCCACTTCCTGGCGACAGTAACTTCTGCACCACACCACCCTGTTATGGATTATTTTCCTATAGCTTCATTCCCCCCTGAGTGTTTTAAATTTCCCCACATTTTTGTCTCCTGTGATCCTGAAAGAACGTCTATGAAACCCAACACACTAAATGTCTTTAGTATAAATTAAATTTCACGTCATGCATTTTGTCCCAAGGTTATGCATCTTTTTGTTCTATACGTATAGGCTCTAATTCGTGTACTCAACAAAAATCAAGTGAGTCAATAAGGACCAAGGATGCTTATGCTACACTTGTGGTACACAGGAGTGTGTGTGTTATGCTTCATGTCTGGTGTGTGTTCTGAGAAGGGATAATATGGGAAATTCCATCCTGTGCTGCTTCAACATATTTGATTTAACACATAGGTTAATGATCACACCCTGCTTTGTTGAAGAAGGTGTATTAACCTAAACCTGGTGCGTGGTTGTCAGCACCTGAGCTGCCCAGCCCTGCTTTAGAGCAAAACAAAATAGACTTTTCTACTTCCTGATAAAGCAAAATAAACCAGACCTAGTGGCATGCATGTGTGATTACTCACTACAATCTATTCATAGTGTCTTTTACTCACAGTTGAAGGAGGAGGGCGAGCCTCGAGAGCGGCCGTACGCGTCCCCATAGACGGCTGCCATGCTGGGCTGGCTGGTGCGGCTTCCCGAGTAGGGTGGAGGCATGGAGCCGTATGCCTTGACACTGCCGGTATGGGCTGTGCGCTCACGAGTCGTCTGAGCCTGGCCCCTCTCTTGCTTCAGTTTCTCTTTGTCTTGGAGTAAAGAAACGAGCTGCTTGGCCTTCTCGCGCACGTTCACGCCCTGGTCCTGGCCATCACGGTCTATGTACTGGAAGTCCCGGAGTGTCTGGATTGAGTGGATGTTCTCCTTGCATTGCTGAGCCACACGCTCTGAGCCAGTCTTCACCAGATAATCCAGCAGCGTCAGCGCCTTGTAGACGTGACGCCAGTTCTTGCCGTGGTCATTCATGCGCTTCCAGATTATACCCATGATCTCGGCGAAGGCCACCACGTTGAAAGTCAGCTCGGCGATCTCCATCATGAGTGAACCCGAAGGACCCCATGGGTCATTGGAGGTTGCTTCTCGCACTTTGATCTCCGCCTCCGTGTAGTTGTTTACGATGTTCTTCACGGAGCGGCGCAAGGACGATGTCGTCATGGTGTTTTAATCGATGTTAGTGGGACAATATTGCCTCACTGGTCTCCTCTTTAAGAGAGCTCGGGGTACAGAGATGATTCAGTGTAGCTTTGAGGACTGAAGAGGATTGCGTTGCCCAAATTCAGCATCAGAGTCCACTAGGCTATGGACCTAGTGCAAAAACAAGTGGAAAACCACAAAAATATTAGCTTTCATACCAACAAAACTCTCAGTGAAAACAGTTTACCCAAGCATGAGCAACTCTGTAGCCTGCTGACAACACTCCATGAATCTTAGTCAGAAAATAACCACCCACCCTTAGAAAAAAGATCAGGTTTCAATGTATACAGGATCATTATTTAGTCAACAATTCTTTATGATAAGCATAAAAACAACCAGCTCTGCGCTTGTGAAATGTAACACTTCTGATGGGAAAAAAAAAATCATAAGCACAAATTAATTTAAAAAAGTATCTCTCTACACAGAGGGAAATGTTGATTTGGCCATTAGCTAATAATTACTCACAGGCAAAGAAATTATAGATGCTTTTCTGACAGATTAAGCCCAGTTCCAGTCTAAACAGGATTATCAGTGTTGGAACAGATATCAGCAGTGTAATTCAGTCTGATCTTAGACCTAATTCATGTGCTGAAAACAGACTCAAGATGGTGTTCATTTTAAATTAGCCCAAGAAAGAAGAAAACTCATTCTCAGGACTTACAGAGGAGCGTAATGTATGTCACATAGCCGCCATTTTACCAGCACTGCAATCTGTATCCATGGAGCTTAGCATAATAGCTTATGGTACCTGACTGGCTTAACCAGTTTCAAATATGCACGTGTAAAGATAAACACTGTTGGCCATTTAGAGGTCGAAACGTAAAGTTTCCTATTTCAAGCCTGCAGCTTGTTGTGGTTTGGAGTAAATATAGGAGCCAGATGACATCCTGAGACCTGAAAATAAATCGGGTTATGCAAATAAAATGAATGTGTCTAGATGGAAAAAAGTGACCTACAGGAAAACACCTTGCAATTTTGTTTAAGTTGATCATATTACCAAGTTTATACCAAATGACTAAATGTATATGAAAATGCACTCTCTGTTAATTCACATTAATGGTGGTTTAAACAGGAAGTGGTAAGTACACAATTCCACACTTTCATTTGTCTCAACAGAGAACAAAGCATCAGATTGGATCGTTGGTGATTTGATGTAATCCTGGATTTGTCATTTCTTCAAAGCTGTTGTCAGACTGGTTACCAAGACTAGAAGTCTGTCAGCTCTAGAATGCCCAAGAGCAGGCTAATTCAACGTAAACATGATCAAATCGCACACATGACATGATATCTGAGTCCTCAGATTTCCACGTTTTGGTTCATTTTATTGTTTGCGCCCATTAAGTAGCTAAATCTTGCCCAAGTATGACAATTTCCTGACTAGCAAAAATTAAGTTTACTAATTGCTTTACTAACAATTTTGTAAAACATTTAAACTCAACTGCGTATTTCTACTACACTGTAAAAAGAAAACTTTTACTGGCCTCGCCAGGCTTCCGTATCATTCGCGTTAGGGAACTGCGAACGGTTTTGCTATATCCGGCCTTTCCAGGCAAAACGGGAGGGCGCTCTTATCTCAGACAACTTTATCTGGCTAAACTAATCCAATTCTCAGGTGGAGTCGAAGAACTGAATTCGTCTGCTAGGAAATATTACGATTAGTTAATATGGCGTACGTGATTGTGGAGGTGTTAAAGTATGAAGAACAGGGCTCTGGTCACGGGCTCTTAACTCATATAAAAAAGTGCTACTTTACTGTTGATGCTGTGAGCAGCCATGTTGATTTGATGTCAAGTGCTAAATTCGGGGTTGAAGACACCTTCCTGACATCCTAAGTAGGCATTCCAAGTTAAGGGGGGGTCTTTTCTTTTGGTTTTTCCTAGTTGAAGGCCTGAAATTCTAAGTTACGAGTTTTAGTCAAACACAGCATAAGATCTGGTCAGTTCTGTGGCTATAAACCGCTTATCCAAACTACAACTCAACTTCCACACAGTTTTCTTCCTGAATAAGCCAGACAAAGAAGTTCGGGCTTAATGGAATGAATGTGGTGTAGAACAGATGAGCTTTACTGGCAGATCATAACAGCAGTCTCAGAGGATCGCATGAAGGAGAAATAGCTTTCAGTGATCGATAATTGAGCACATCATCTGTGGCACTTTGGCTGAGAATCAGGGCTGCACTGTGTTAACGTGACTGATAGGTGCTGCGGTTACAGTTTATTACAAAGTTGCTCCTGAAGCCTTGATGTTAATGGTTAAAGATGTAAATGCCATGTTTCATAAAAACACCCACAGAAACTATCACCCAAAGTTTGCATACACCGTACGGTTTTTTGTCATGATAATACTGTCTCAGGCAAAACCGTGACAAGAGCTACTGTTCCCATAATGCATTGTGAACGTCATTCACTCCACTTTTAACCAGCTTCTACCAACACAGTAGAATATTTGTAGTATCTCAGAGTATTCCTAGCTGAGTTTTATGTTTATGATCTTTTCAACAAAAATGGCAGACCAATCCTAAAATACTATTAAAATACTATATATACACTATATAAATACTATTTTTTTAAAAAAATAAATCAGACTGACTTAGGGCTTATATAGACGCGCATACCATCGTTTAACATCGATATCACTTAGCTTGTGGTAAGTCTTTCTTATCAGGGTTAAAAATTAAATCTAAAATTCTCTATGGAAATGAATGCTATTTTTATTTCCAGAAACCTCAATGTTGAATCACCACCATAAAAAAAACTGAAAGAATTTAAAGTGACCTGCTCAGTGTTTCTGTCATAGTTATTCTAACAGTTTATCACTCTATATAGATTATTTTTAATAGTTTTATAATTCATGTTTATATACATATTTAGATGTATGTGGCTCTAAACAAAATCCAACATGGGCTGATAAGCCAAGACATCAGCTATTAAATGCACACATGCATACATATACATATATAAATATAATAATCAAAAATTGTTCTCCTGGCTATATGCAGAAATATATGCAGGTGTGAAACGATCACTGAGGTTAATTTAAAGTAAACGACAGACCTTTCTGGAGATTAAAAAAAAGTGGACAAACGTAGCTTTGTTGGCTGTCAGATGAGGTTTGGGAACGCTGATGAGGAAATGGATAGTGTTTCACAGTGCAAAGTCATGACCTTGACGTCAGGACACGCCTCTTGCACTGAGGTTCACTTTGGGCGCTAATCAATATATTGAGTGTACTTGTTATCCTTAACCTTTACTGCCCTTACAAAGCCGTTTTCCTTTTATGGTCATCCACAAAACTGGATAAAAATTTAGGAAAAAACATAAATGTTTTTACACATTCTGCCAGAGACACATGTGCAATGTTTACAATGTAGTTATAGTTTGTTAGCTTTAACATACTCAAACTCCATAAAGATGATTATATATAAAAAGGGGATATGATAAAGAACGTATTAAGAACGAGTTAAGCCTCTCTGCTAAACTCCACCTGATGGACGTGCCCAATAGTAGGTGTGGGTGATAAAATAAAAAAAAAAAATCAATATTGATGTTTGCTAACAAAATTACTGGCAAATGTATCAGTAAAGTGGTACTGCTAATAGGAAAAAGATCTAAGAAAAACTATTGCTTTGGTCTACAGAAATAAATTAATGAGGAAGAATTAATCTTCCAAAAAAAATCCAGTTACCTACTTGTGACTGCGAGTAAAAATACTGTTCAATACTTTTAAAAAAATGTGTATAATTTATTGTGACATTAATATTACATTGTCAGCCCTGTACAATAACCCAAACAATTACAAAGTTTTTAAAATTAAATAACAACAAGTTGTACTTTTATCCGTTTATAGTGACATATAATGTTGTGAAATGTCCATGAAACAAGTTAGTTCCTGTTATCACTTACGTTATAGCAGCTATAAACACTCGTTCCCTCAGCGGCCTCTATTACTTTCTCTTGAAGGTGCAAAAGTTGTTTTTTTTCTTACTTCTACATATAACCAATAAAAATACATAGAACATGGCAAAAACAAACAACAAAAAAAGTCTACATGGGCCTCTTGTCAGTCATTTATAGACACTCCCCAAAGCCCCATTACTCCGCCCCCTATCTCAGTCTGAAATCGTTAAGCGCCCAGCACAGCGAGATAATTCTCCTGTAAGAAAAAAACACCTGGTTCTTTGGAAAGGAATAAAAAATAATAATTCAAATTCTATTCTAATCTTGACAAATTTTCACCAATCTTGCCTCAAGCACCTTTAACAAGACAAAAAGCAGCTTCTGGTGCATCTAAGTGGTAAAATGATATTACTCTTACTAACAGAGAAGCCCTGACTGTGTATATAGATAGATACGTGTTTTCAATCAGTCTGAGGTAGCAACATTCCAGCATTGAACAGACTGATCTTAGTAAAACCCTCCTTCGAAAAGTCACAAAACCACCAACTTGCACAAACTCCAAATTTCCAACATGAATAAACTCCAACTATTTATTCTCCACTGAGCATTTGTTAGAAAATGGAATAATGTGCGGAAAGTAGGACAGCCAAAAACACACAGACAATCCATGTTTACTGCTAATGAGCTCCTGTAGAGCAAAAACACACCCCCGGGGGCGGGACATGTACGTTCTGGAGAGCATTTTAATTGGATGGACACAAGACTAGTACAGGATGACTCATCAAAAACATTCAAAACTATAAAATTAAAATATCTCAAACCTAATTTTTTTTTTTTTTTTTTTGAAGAATATTGCGTATTAGTGTCTAACACTAAGGGACAGGGAGAGAAAGCTGTGAAACACCAAATAAATAATTATTACCTCAAAAACAAAAGTTTGGAGTGATGAGAGAAGTGAAGGTAAAACTCAAAGCCCATTCCTACTGTCTATCTTACACACACACACACACACACACACACACACACACACACACACACTTTAACGTTTGGTTTGTATTCTTGGTACTTGCATTCTGGTTTATTATTATTATTATTATTATTATTATTATTATTTTGTAGCACCCAAGTCTGTATAACTGCAGACTCCTTCATGGCACCTGAGTAAATTTTCCCATCTTACCCGGCATTCCTTTCACCTCCTCCAAGCTTTTGGTTTGTTCTGAGCTACAATTCAGACACTAAACCTAAATTCATTGCCCCAAAGCCTCGCTGTGAGCCAGCACTGCGTCAGAAGAGCCTCAGTGACTCAGCTAAGCTAAGCTAATCGACTTTATTCTTCCCCTGACAAGCTGAAAGCGATGGAACTTTGCAGATTTCCCGTTTTTCCCTCTCACCTCCTCTCATCATGGCTCGTCACATCCGTCCCAACTTCAGGATCCTGGCCAGAAGTGCGCAACCTTTCCACATCTCTCCTGCGCTGTTATTCCTGCTGAGACTTTCCGCAACACACACACACACACACACACACCTAACACACACACCTAACGCACACTGAGTGCAGGCAGGACTAGGCGGGTTTCTAGTTTCAGGATGTGCTCTGATTTTTTTGGGGTGTGAAGTGAAGAAAAAAACCCGACGAACCTAAACACCTAGAGCCCTAAAGCCTGGAAAAGCAGGGGAAAGTGAAGTGAGGGTGTGGGGTAATAGGGAGGGAGGGAGGGGTGCAGAGTCAGCCATTAACCCCTTACACACCACACCACACACACACACACACACAAAACTGAACAACTGACCAGGGTTGCCAGATTGCTTCATAATCATGCAATCAGTTTATTTTTTTAAATTAATTTCTTCATCATATTTTATTTATTAACTTTTTATTATATCTACCATATTTGGGTTCCTGGAGGACTAGGGGTTAGGCCTCTCAGCGCTCTCAGCGCTCTCAGCGCCATGGCCCGGGTTCGATTCCTGGCCGCACGTGACAATGCACTCCCAGTGCCGCTCCCAAGCCCGGATTAAATTGGGGAGCGTGACATCCAGTGTAAAAAAGTGTGCCAAATCAAATATGCGGACCGATGATCCGCTGTGGTGACCCCTGAGGGGAGCAGCCGAAAGAAGAATAACAACTATATCTACCACATTTCCACCCTGCTGAAAAAAAAATTAAAAAATAGAAACCAACACAGGAATTCTAATGGTTTCCACTACAAATACCCTTACAAACCATCAGCTAACCATTAAAACCATTCCCATTCCCATTATTGGTTCTTAATGGTATCCACTAGACATAACATGCCAGAAGGCAACAAATTACCAGTAGAGACCCACTGGGACCATTACAGTTTCCATTAAAACCAATACAATTCCCATTATAACCATTAAAACCATTACAAACCATTATTGTGATTAGTTGTGCAATTATCTTTGTAAAATATTTTTTGGT
This sequence comes from Pangasianodon gigas, assembly GCA_022758105.1. Classification (NCBI taxonomy): domain Eukaryota; kingdom Metazoa; phylum Chordata; class Actinopteri; order Siluriformes; family Pangasiidae; genus Pangasianodon; species Pangasianodon gigas. The sequence goes on along the minus strand of CM040476.1, from coordinate 3,947,971 downwards.
TTTGGAAAGTCCCCTTATTTTTATATAAATTTCTTTCTTTCTTTCTTATTTAAGTTTGTAATTTATCTCCAATAAACTTTTTATCCTGGTCCGAGAAAGAAGCGAGAATACACCATGGATGGAACACCAGTCGGCTGCAGATTCTTCTTCTGTTTCTTCTTCTTCTTCTTCTTCTTCTTATTATTATTATTATTATCATTCATTCATTCATTCATTCAATCTTCTGTAACGGCTTTATCCTGGCCAGAGTCCTGGTGGATCTGGAGTCTATCCAGGGAACACTGGGTTGGACGGATCAGACGCCAGGCCATCGCAGGACACCATGCACACACACATTCACACATTGATTCACACCATTCACACCATACCTACTGGCATGTTTTTGGAGGAAACCCACATGAACACAAAAAGGGAAAACATGATGATGATGATTATTATTATTATAATTAGTAGTAGTAGTAGTGTTAGTAGTAGTAGTATGCTGTCTGAAACCATAACAAGTTGAGAAATATGAGGAAAAACAGCCAATCTGGCAACACCACTACAATGCCACTGGTCCTGTCCAGCACAGGCTGTAGCTGTTCAGAACTCTCTCTCTCTCTCTCTCTCTCTCTCTCTCTCTCTCTCTCTCTCTCACACACACACACACACACTGTTTGCATGTGAATGTGCAGCTGCACAGGACCATGCCAAAAACTGTTCTCGCCTTTGGTGTGTAATTTGTGCTGAAACTGTGATCTGTATGTGCAGAATTAAAAGTTCACCTTTAGAGCTTCTGTTTCACATAATCTGTAAAAACATATTATTTGCTAAAGTCATAAATTGTTAGCAAATGATTTTAGAATTAAAGGTAGAATTAGATTTGTAAAAGGAAGTTCAAATTTATGAGGCTTTTTATGGGATTTTTAAAATGACATTAATGTATATTGATTTGAATGTCCTTGAATTTTAATGTGAAATGACTCAATTATATTTATGGCATACAAAGTAATTTATCATAATGAAATGTTGAATAAAAGGGGATACCTAATGACACATCAGTTATTTTTTTAATGAATTTATTTTCATTAATGAGATGATCAACGATGCAGAATTATACACAATTATACACTTTTTCTGGAATGAAGCAACTTAAGTAAATGGGTTTGTCCTTCATTGTGTTTTCATTGGTCTAAACATTTACCTGAATGAGGATGTAGACTGGAATGTGTGAAAACTGGAATATCGAGGAACAGCGAGCAGGAAAGGTGAGCTCTTATCTAACTGAACAACACACTCCTGAAGCTTTGAGGTAGTATTATAACTGATTTCTCACAGTGACTGGGACTTTTTGCCTCCCTACAATCACGAGACAAATATGTTTGTGATGTGTGGTTAGGGTGTAAGCCTGAAATTGATGTTTGAGAAACTGCTGTTATTTTAAGAACTTGTGTGGTATAAAAGTTATTATTATTATTATTATTATTATTGACATTCTGTAGGTAACATACACTACAGGCAGCTTTTGATTCCTACTTTAACTCATGTCACAATATCATCTTGTGTACCAAATCGGTGACCTTGAGATGATTCGAAGAACCCACCAGGAGAACCATTCTGCCTCTGATTACATGTTTGGAAGCAGTCAGATGTGTCACATGAATAATAACAGGGTGTATTATTATTATTTTTTTTTTTCCTGAACCCCTGGGCGTGTCACCTTGACTCAAGCTGACAGATCCTGTTGGTATTTCTGCTGGCTTTTAACTCTGCACTCAGGCAGGAACATGCATTTTTAATGTCCATTATAACGTCATTTCATCCTCTTTTTCCTTTCCTCAGATTCCCGCACTGGGACATAGTTGGCGGTCGTTGCTCCTTTTCGGGGAATTTCACACAGCCTTTCTCACCACAACCCCCCTACACACACACACACACACTTCTTTATTTTTTTTCCTGAAAACAGACTCCAATTTCTTTGTTTCCCAACAAAAGCAGGGTGACGTCACTGGAGTGAGGCTTGCAGACAGACGTGGGGGGGGGTGGAGACGGAGAGGTGGAGCAAAGCAAGGAAGTGCTGCACAATGCTTACATCAAAATGCACGAGTTCATTCACAGCATGGCCAAACGAGGAGAATTTGTCTCCTTACGATATATTTTTTAGATAAAGAAGTTATAAAAGTTGCTAACTATCTATTACCAGCTCTGAGTGCATGTGAGAATAACAGGAACTTGATTATGTGATTGATGGTGGGAGAAAATGAATCAGTGGATGAGATACGAATTTCAGCTGAGCTCAGCATGGGCTCTCTGAAACTTTCTTACTTTGGTGCCCTCATGTGGCTTTACACATTTATTTACACTTGAGTGCAAAAGTTTGTACACTTCGAAATGATGAACACATTTAAAAAGAGTTAGGATTCACAGATGGTCCTTTTATTATCCCAAGTAATAAAAATGGTATAAATAGTAAAACAACCAATCTTTTTGAAAAAATACAATCTTTTTGAATATCTAAGGAGTAAAACACTCTGTGGAAAATAATCAAAGGCAGGGTGGTGTGAAGAAGCAGTCACTGTTAACAGCATGATTATTTTCCAATAACTGTTTTATTCCTCTTATACCACATCAATTTGTAAATGTTTACATTTATTTATTAAAGAACAAATCATAATAGTTTTTATCTGTTTAAAGTTATGTTTAAGCAGGTTAGTTCCTGTTAACACTTATGTTGTGGTAGTTATAAACAGTTGTTCACTCATGAGCCTCTCATGTTTTCTCTCTTGAAGTTTATAAGACAAAAAAATGCAGCTTGTCTTGTTACTGAGAAACCATAATGCGTAAACTCCTCCATCCTGAAGATTATGAAACAAAGTGCTGACACTGGAGACTCCTTCCATAAATGCTAAATAAACATTTCTTTACAGAAAACATCACAATATCAACTTCACCAAGCCTCTGTGTAATAACGTATTAGAACGAGTGCATTAATATAAACCTGTGATTTGCAGCTGCACTACTCTCAGAGATAACAAAGGATTTTTTTTTTTTATTATTCAGAGAAGCCCAGAGTTTAGAGCCCTGAAGATATTTCTGGCGGGGTGGCTTACTGGTTAGCATGTTTGCCTCGCACCACTGGGGTTGGGGGTTGCATGGTGGCCCCATGCATGGTGGCCCCCGCCTTGTGCCCCGAGTCACCTGGGATAGGCTCCAGGCCACCCCACAACCTATCCTGTGTAGGATAAGCAGTACAGAGAATGGATGGATGGAAGATATTTCTGATAGCAGAAGTTAGAAAGCGAAAATGTGATGCAACTGAAAAAGCAACAGCAAAAACAACCAAACATATGGATTTGCACTGTGTATTGTAAAGGAATGATCCTCACCTGTGTGATTTTATGCACCAAATATATGTATCATCTTTTTAATGGGAACGATGGCAAGCACAGAAATTCACCAGGTATCTGTGGGATTTGTTCTAAAGGGTCCTAAACCTCATTTTCATTACTGTATATGAAGCACATTCATTCTCCAGATGGTCTTTGTATTCGAGCATACACAGCACACAGATTGCTCAGTGTGTGAAAGACACACATGTCGAGGACGAATCCACAGGTGTGTGTGTGGTCCATCAGGACAGAAGGGTGTGGCTTTTACAGGAAGAATTTTTTTTGTGTGTGTGTTAGGAATACTAATGCAAAAAAGACAAGCACAAACATGTTCAAAACCGCTCCTAAAAGGTAGTGATATGACTGGAAGGAGAATGAAGGGTTATGCAGAAAAACACCGTCTGCTCAGTTCATTCACACTGGTCTGAACTGAAAAGACGCAGATGTGGACACAGCTGTAGCTGTGGGTGGTGATCACTACACACAGGTCAGGATCATTTCAGGAGCAGTAATGTGATCTTGAGCTTCCTAGTGCAGATGAGACAATCAAACTTGTACACATCAACATTATCGCAGTTTGTATTAAACTAATAAATGATACCTCAGGGGTGGACAAACTCCAGGTTTGGTTGCCCAGAAACCTAATTAACTAGCCCTGTTGAATTCTGGATTCTGATTGAGAGAAATAAAGAGAGGCTAGTAAGGGAACGACTGTTTATCGTAAGAACAGGAACTAAGTTGCTTCCTCGACATTCCACAAAATTAAACGTAACCATAATTGGATAAACATTATGACATGTTGTCCTTTAATAACTAAAAATTTTAATTGTTGGCAAATTCCTGTGGTATAAGAGGCATAAAACACTTCAATGTGTGTTGTCACTGATTATTTTCATATATATTTGAAGAACTTATGCTTACAGACACTGAGTATACACAATAGTGTATCACGATGTTAATATAATCATAATTTAAAAGTTACATCATCACATCACCTAGAAACAAGCCTATACAGAAATAATACTCTGAAAAGATTCATAGGCAAGATGTTATATAATCAAACAAACTACAAGTAGCTACTAATATGAAAAAAGTACATAGCAGCTATGTACATTTTTAAAAAAATCTTTTTTTAAAAAAAGTGTCAGTCAATAAATAAAAAATAATAGTAGAAAACAAAGTCATGGGTTAAATCAGTTTTCTTTTTGCCATTAAATAAGTAATATTCAGAAGTAAAACAGGAATTAATAATATTTAAATGTTAAGAGCCAATTACTGAAAGAACTACTTAGTAGTTAGTACTTAGTGTTGTGCTCATTATTCTGATGAACTGCCGAGGAAATTAAATTAACCCACTATAGTACCATAGTGACATCATCTGAAAAACTAAGAAAACCAGCTCACCTGATATAAGCAAATAATCTATGCTTTATTTGGCCTTTCAGTCCAGCACAAAAAGCCTTGATATAAAGCAGTGCTTCTACATCTTCGTTCCAGTGTTACTCCAGAATCAACTCCAAAAACACTGAGGAAGGAGAAATGTGGTAGCTGCTTTCAGGTAGTCCGGCTGTACAGACTTTATCGACTCTCATCTCTCTGTCTGTCCATCTGCAGGTCTGCGTGCATGGAAGAACGTGTCCAACTCCAGCAGCAAAACAGGCAGAATACTGTCCAATAACGCTAAACCCTCCCAGGAACAGCGCAGTCCTCTGCAGACACAAACTGAGGATCAGAGCTAAACACACACACAAATCCACTGGACAAACTCCGGGACTTGTATGGTCCAAATGACCCTGATCAATCTGTGATTCAATAAAGGAGCAGTAATTTGTCATTTCTTAGGACTAGAAATCACTTCAAACATTGCAAACTGCTCCTTTAAACCTTCACAGAAACTTCTGGAGAATCTGAGATTTGTCATTTGTATATTTCATGACCTCAAGGCTGCAGCACTTTACAGCTGAGCACAGATCTTTACAGATCTGATGTATCTAAATACCAAGCCTTTTTGATATGTGAGGAACACAGCTGTAAGATAATACACTGCTACATTTAATAGTGAAGTTTCACTCACCTGTCATCGAGGATTAGAACGCCTCTCTGCTGAAGATCCTGAACGTCTGCTGAGGCTTCGAGAACCTGGTGTAGGTTCGCCTCAGGGCTGAACGCTGCCCAGTGCTGTTCCACCAAAACCAATGCATTAACACAAGGGTTAGATTCCACAAACTCATCCATCACAACGCATACAGGCCATTTTTAAAACTTCATATCAATAAAATTTGCCAACAATTACAATTTTTTATTTATTAAAGAATGACGTCACACCTTTTTTTCCATTTATAGTTACATGTAACGTACAAAGAGAAGATATACACAGAGACAGAAATATTAAAATCCTGCTTGCATCTATGCATGATAAATGCCACTTTAGATGTAGTTTAGGACAACTTTTGCAGTTATGATGCACAAAATTTCTCTTCTAAATGAAAAATGTACAAAGGCCAGACTTTGGTGTTGTTGACAGGCACAGGTTTTACTCATTCTACCATTTTTTTGTTGAATTTACTGTATATTCTCGCATACTGGCATGACTTTGTGTTCTTGGTTAACATCAGGAAGCTAAAGCCAGTGTCAGCGATTGTGTATTATCCAGTGTGTGTGACATGATGTCAATTTTTTTTTAAACAGATTCGAAAAGAGAAAAAGAAAAAAAAAAATGTAAAAAAAAAAATTAAGGGGGGAAAGAAATGAAACACCAAATTTTAAAAAAAAAAAGTTTTGTATCCTAAAATCTTTGACCATGTACATTTAAGGTAGTTTATAATTTTAAGGCTGTTTATTTCCTAGAATTTAATTTCAGATTAAAATGAGAAAATTTTTAAAATTTGTGGAAAAATAGTCATACCTGGTGAGAAATTCCTTCAGTCATTCGGAGTCCCACGACCAACACCTCCTCCAGCCTGCAACCACAACACAACACACAACACACCACAGGTTAATCTCCTACGTGTGCAGTGTGTTCAGTGTGTATGTGATGAGTTACGATTGAATGAATGAAGCTCACAGGCCGAGCTGGCTGAGCTGTATGCGTCTGCGTGTTGCGTGTCCGTGCTGCTGAACTTCTCTCATCCAAACGTCCGGCTCTAACGTCTGAGTGCGTGCCTCCCGATGAACCACGCCCAGCGCTCGAGGAACGAACCGGCCATGAGCTCCTGACACACAAATGATTACATCAACTCCAAACTAAACTCCAGTGTTTTTCCTCCCAGTTTAGTTGCAGCCATATTCCCACCCACAAGCTCCTCCCACACTGCAGGATAGCAGCGCCTGCTGGGTCACAGAGCAGCTGAACACGCTTGGAGGAGAGCACTAACTACTCTTACAGATCCTCATGACTGGCTAATAAGCAACCTTGGGGTGGGTTTAGGGATGAAGTGGGGTCATAATTTTCACCGAGAGAACAGAACCAGTTATCCTCCCATTAGGTGCTTTTCCACCAGTACTGTACATTACAGCAGCAAATCCATGATCGCCCATTTTGTCGATATGTTGTACTGAATGTGGTTACTCTTCTTGTCAGGTACTAAGTGTACCAAACAGGGACATATGAGCGGAACTAGAAATAATACAGACCTCTGATCAGATGTATTGTCACAGAATTATCAGAAGTCATCACTCGAGTTGGATCAAAACTGTCTGTCAGTCTGTCTGTGTGTCTGTGCATCTATTTCTGTCTGTCTGTTTGTCGGTCTGTGTATCTGTCTGTCGCTCTGTTTTTCCTTGTCTGACTGTGTTTTCCCCTCTGTCTGTTTGTCTTTTCTTGTCTGTCTCTCTGTCTTTCTTTCTTCCTTACGGCCTGTTTTTCTTTCTTTCTTCCTGTCTTTCTTTTTTCATTGCTGTCTGTCTCTTTCTTTCTTTTCTTTCTTTCTTTCTTTCTTTCTTTTTTCATTGATGCCTGACTGTCTGTCTGTCTGTTTTTCATTTTGCCTGTCCTTCATTCTGCCTTTCTTTCTTCTTATGGCCTGTTTTTCTTTCTTTCTTCCCGTCTTTCTTTTTTCATTGCTGTCTGTCTGTCTTTCTTTCTTTTTTCACTGATGCCTGACTGTCTGTCTGTCTGTCTTTCATTCTTCCTTACGGCCTGTTTTTCTTTTTCTTTCTTCCTGTCTTTCTTTTTTCATTACTGTCTGTCTGTCTTTCTTTCTTTTCTTTCTTTCTTTCTTTCTTTCTTTCTTTTTTCATTGATGCCTGACTGTCTGTTTTTCATTCTGCCTGTCCTTCATTCTGCCTTTCTTTCTTCTTACGGCCTGTTTTTCTTTCTTTCTTCCTGTCTTTCTTTTTTCATTGCTGTCTGTCTGTCTTTCTTTCTGCCTCTCTTTCTGCCTGTCTTTCTTTCTTTCTTTTTTCATTGATGCCTGTCTGTGTGTCTTTCATTCTGCCTGTCTTTCATTCTTTCTTTCTTTCTTTCTTTCATTCAGTCGCTCTCACTTATGAAATGCCAGCAGGACTAAACATTCCTTTCTTTCTTTCTTTCTTTCTTTCATTCAGTCGCTCTCACTTATGAAACGCGAGCAGGACTAAACATTCCTTTCTTTCTTTCTTTCTTTCTTTCTTTCATTCAGTCGCTCTCACTTATGAAACACCAGCAGGACTAAACATTCCTTTCTTTCTTTCTTTCTTTCTTTCTTTCATTCAGTCGCTCTCACTTATGAAACGCCAGCAGGACTAAACATTCCTTTCATTCTGCCTGTCTTTCTTTCTTTCTTTCTTTCTTTCTTTCATTCAGTCGCTCTCACTTATGAAACGCCAGCAGGACTAAAAGCTCCTCGCCGGGAAAAGTCAGTCTGAACACAAAAAAAGTTTGTATCTATTTTTTGGTTTGCGTGTATAAAAAAATTTTTTACATCAGTTCCGGATTTTATAAATCCTGATCTGCACATTACTTTAAACCTAAAAACAAATCGATGAATGTTTAAGCTCAAATCTGTTCATACAAATGAGGCTACAGGAAGCCGGAGAGTCGCTGATGGATCCCTGGAGGAAAACCCGTCATCTTTAACGGCTCAGCTTTATGTTTGGATCGGATTCTCATTTACTTATAGACAATTAATTTATTAGACAATTTACTAATCAGTCAATTAATAAGTATAAATGTCACTGTGTGTTTAAGTGTCGCTCAAAAACGAGTGAAAACTTACCAGGTCCAACTCCTATATACGGCTGTGCTCTCCAGTAGCCCAGGTTGTGTGTGCTTACAGCATTCTAAAAAAAAAAAGAAATAAAGAAATTACAAAAAATACCACTAGCCTCAGTGTAGTCATAAACTCAGTTTAATAAATGTGACTTTTATGAACTCACGTGTCTGGCGAAGTTGGACACCTCGTACTGCAGGAATCCGGCCTGCTCCAGAACGTTCCGAGCGGATTTGTACATGGAGGCAGTGACATCATCAGCGGGCATGCTGACTTCTCCCTGCTGTACCTGCTTGTACAGGTGAGTTCCTCTCTCCAGGGTCAGCTGGTACAGAGACACGTGATCATCACACACACGCAGAACCTCCTCCAGCTCGCTCTCCCACGATGCCACACTCTGACCTGGAATTCCGAACATGACGTCGACCGACACGCGTCCGGGGCAGAGGGTCCGAGCCTCCGCCAGCGTCTGCAGAGCCTGCTGTGGGTCATGGTCCCTCCCGAGAACCCTCAGACTGGCCTCGTTCAGAGACTGTGGAGAAATACAGTGCAGACCAGGAGAACCTACTCACTGACACAGACAGAGTTTGTGGCTTTCTTGCACTTTTATTGTTAAAAAAAAACATTCTGGTCCCTTTCAAGGCTTTTCCAGTTTTCTGTGTGTTTTTTTTTTTTTATATTTATATTTATAAAATCATGATCATGAAAACAAGAACCAGCAGGAAGAAGTCTGTATTAGTGCAGAGAATAAAAGCAGATCTAAAGACAACAGAACCCCAGTGACTTTAAATTGTGCTTAAAAATTTTGAGGTTCTAAAGACACTAAAGAATTTCTGAAGATGTTCTTAAAGCACTATGGTTTTAGAGCTGAAGCATCTTTAAAAAGGCTTTAAAACCTTTAGAACCTCTTTAGAACATCTTTAGAACCTTAATGTTCTAAGAAATGTTCTGAACTTTACTATCTTTAAACCCTCTAGAACCTTAACGCCTTTAGAATATTCTTTAGAACCTTGTGTCTTTAGAACCTCTAAAACCTTAGCAACTTTACAACATCTTTAGAACCTCTTTAGTATCTTTAGAACGTCTAGAACCTTAACATCTTTAGAATTCTCTTCAGAACGTTAAACTTTTTAGAACCATAGTGTCTTTAGACTGGCTTTAGAACCTCTAAACCCTTTGCACCTTTGGAACCTCTTCGGTGTCTTTAGAAACTCTTTAGAACCTTAATATCTTTAGAGCATTAATCTTTAGAAACTTACTGTCTTTAGCATATTTACAGAACCATACTATTTTTAGAACCCCTAGAACCTTAACACCTTTAGAACCTCTTTAGAACCTCTTTAGAACTCTGTTTTTACAACCTTAATGTTCTGAATGCTTTGTCTTTAGAACCTTACAATCTAGTGTCTTTAGGACAACTTTACAATCTATAAAATCTCTTAAGAATCTTAATTTTCTTAGTGCTTTACTGCCTTTAGAACTTTAGTATCTTTAGAACCTCTAGAACCTCTTTAAAACCTTAGAAACACTTTAAACATCTTTAGAGCCTTGGTGACTTTATAATGCCTTTAGAACCTCTAAAACCCTAACGTCCATAGAGCCTTATTGTCTTTGGAATTTTTTTTTAAAAATTAGCGTCTTTAGAACTTCTAGAACCTTAAGATCTGTAGAACTTGTTTAGTTTTAATGAAACTCCAGTTTCCTTAAAACCTTCAGATTCTAAGGGCTTTACTTTAGAACCTTAGTGTCATTAGAAGTTCTTAAAGCGATTTAAAAGATCATGTAGAAGAATTAATAAGAACCTTCAGAACCTCGTTACAACCTTCATGTCTTTAGAACTTTCATCTCGGAAGAACAAGACTTCTAGAAGAGTTGAGGTGAATTTTTCTGCTGTATAATAACATTCTGTGTGCGCACGTGTACGTGTGTGTGTACGTGTGTGTGTGTGTGTGTGTGTTACCTGCACCCCAACAGAAAAGCGATTGACTCCGGCAGACACGAAGTCTCTGAGTGCGGTTCTTCCTGCAGGAGCAGGGTTCACCTCCAGCGTCACCTCGGCATGCTCACAGAGCCGTGCGTGTGCAGAGACGGTCTCTAGGACAGCGGCTATGGTGGAGGCTCGGGCCAGGCTGGGAGTTCCTCCACCGAAAAACACTGAGCTGATCCTAACGCAGAACACACACTTCTTATAATCAAACACTACACCAACACAACCAGCGTTCAGTAGCCGAATTAACAACGTGACACAAAACACGCAGGCAACACACACAACAATCTGAAGCCTCGAATCAGCACAGGAACATTTACCGCTCGTGTGGTGGCCTTGGAAAACACGTCACATGCTCAGATTTGGACATTTTCTACTACAGTTCTGAAAACGACAAGGCTTTCCTACACTGAAATCTGTTTCTCTTTTGCAGGAAGGAATGAAATTTCTAGCATTTTAACACGTTGCTTTAGGAAAGAAACAAAAGAAACAACTCCCTGAGGTGACATGAGGGAGAAACCTTGTGCTGGAACCAGACTTGAAAGGGAATCCATCCTCTTCTGGGTGACACCAGATAGAGGGATTATAAATCATTACAGTATACAGGTGTAGAGAAGGAAAGACAAACAGTATGGAGTGTGTTTAGGACGTGTGTGTGTGTGTGTGTGTGTGTTTGTGTAAAAACTTACTGAGAAACTTGACTGAGCTGCAGAAGTGTCCGGGTCTCCTGCTGAAGGCACTCTGTCATAACCTCATCATCCACTGAGCGAGGGATGTACTTGTTAAAGTTGCAGTAAGAACATCGCTTCAAGCAGTACGGCCACTTTTCAAACATGGCGGAAAACAGAGAGGGGAAGAGAGAGAGAGAGAGAGAGAGAGAGAGAGAGAGAGAAGACACAAACTGAATACACACACAAGAGAACAACACAATTACAGTATAAACCAGGGATGGCGTCAAATCCCATCTTTAATAGGTTCGTTATTCTTGAGGCAATTTGTGTAAGGAATAAACTTCAGGACTGTGCTGTTACAGGAAATTAATCAACAACAGGGTGGTGTGATGAAGCAGAGTTACTATTGCTACCAAAATGTGAATTATTTTCCTTTAACAACGTTGTTTTTTCCTCTTAAACCACAGAAATCTGACAACGATTACATTTTTTAATTAATTACAGAAGGACACGTAGTACTTTTTATCCATTTATAGTTACAATAACGTTGTAGAACGTCCATAAGACAAGTTACTTCCTGTTATCGCTTACATAATAGCATCTATAAACAGTCGTACCCTCACCAGCCCCAGAAAACTTCTGACCTCTGACTGTTCCAAAGCTCTGACACTGGAGACTCCTTCCATAACTGTTACATAAACGTTTCCTTAGAGAAAACTTTTATTTGGAGTGTCCGTCAGACGAGTCCCTGTGAATGACGTGTTACTATAGCAACGCAGATTTAAAGCATTAATATAACCCTGTGATGTGATTTGCAGCTGCACTACTGTCAGAGCTGCTGTTCTAGAAAATGAATCAACACCTTCTGACCAATCAGATTAGAGAATTCAGCAGCACTGTGGGATAAAATGAATCCTTTCTAACTTGATTTAAATCATTGTTTTGTTTGATTTTGTAGGTATTCTGACCAAATCACTTCAATATTAGGAACTATGGAAGAAATGTGACATCCATACAGTAATGTTATTATGTGTTCGTTCATTTTGCACCAAGAAACTAATCAGATATTATGCAAAAATGCAAAATAAATAAAAACAGAAATAAAACCCTGAGTCTAAACATGTCTGTGCTGTAAATGTAATCTGTCCAGGTTATAATCCAGGCTATAATCTGGTCATTTTTTAAACTTTCTTTTTACATGTTTGCTTTTATTATTATTATTATTATTATTATGCAAACAATAAGTAATGTGCAATCAATTTCAGGCAACAAGCAACAGGAAATGACATTAATGCACACTAAAAGACATGAACCTAATGTGATACTCACATGGATATAGAGTGAAGCTTGCTCTGAATGTTGAGGATTCTGCTCCTGGCTCCTGTCAACTCTGTGCACTTTTATTTCTCCTGCCTGTTTACCCGGACACATCAAACCCGAGCGCCAAAACAGAGGTCGCAATCTTCCTGCCATATTTATCACATCTATTTACATACAGAGTGAGTTAGTTTGGGTATTCATCAACGGCTCTATTTAAACTATCTAATTTTTTAAATACAATTTATTTTTATATATTTGGAACAACTCAAACTCGTGCAGAGAATAGTTCCGTTTGCAGCACGGAACTATTTCACTGACGCACTCGACGTCATTTGATTCTGTCCTAAACGGAAAGCTGCCTGTGCACTTGCTAATAATGTTGTTTACTGAGTCAGTGGCTAAATCCGCTAACTTAATATGTGTGGCTTTTGCTCTTTATAAAGCACTTTATATCAAACAGGGAGCCATTTCGGATTGGGTCTTTGTAGGCAGTGTAGGAAACCTGTATGAAGGTGCCTAAGTAGAGATTTCGGTGTGTTTTGAGACGCGGCCTTTCTACTAGACTGGCAATAGGCAGCTGTAATTACTGCCACCTAGCGGTTGTAGGAAGTAACACATGTATTGTATTTATTTTTTGAATTAGTTTAGTTTGAACAATATAAATATATATTTTAATTTATTGTCAAAGTGATATACTGAGCATATTGATCATTTTAATGAATAAAGGGACTTAATAAAAAAATACAAATCTTTCACTAATATGCATGCTATGCTATTTAGCTTAAAGTACATGCACACAGGTGAGGTAGCTAGATAGTGTTTATAAACAATAATAATAATAATATTTATTTATTTATTTCTCATAGGAGGTTTGCAGCAGCATGGCATGATACACACCTGGGTTTGCACTGATATACTGTATATAGCTGTAGTGAGAGTTCATGGAAGCTCCCAGTTGATTCAGTTGATTATTATAAAAGCTGAAAATAGACTAGTTTGGTCTCCCTGCTTTTGCCATGATCCTAACTTCATTCGGATTAATGCCATCCATTTTTTTTGTCTTCAGAAATGACTAGAAAGGAAAGTGATGCAACCTTTATTATAACCTTTATCAAAGTATCGAGTATTTAAAGTTATTAGTCTGTTTGTCAGAATGAAAAGGCTGAAATCCAAACCTCAGTTACTCAAAAACAAGCAGCTTGTCAACTTGCACCCGATGTGTTCTTTAGTGTAAAGTTCAGGAACTGAAAGATTTATGGCTCTGAAAAGTGATGAGCCTAATATTTGAATAGTTGGATTTTATTCATAAAATAAATCTGTGCTGAGGGAGTCAGTGGAGTTTATTTTACAGTTAAAGGAATCTCTGGCTGCAAAAAAAAAAAAAAAAAAAAAAAAAAAAAGACGAGAACCCCTGCTTTAGGTTCTGTGTCTGTGTGCATGTCTAATGGTGCAGTTACGACAAATTAGACACAAATTACATGATTACTGTGAGAAGAATCTTTGTTCGGTTTGTAGTAAGACTCTGTCTCACTCCCTCGTTCTTCATGCAAAACTGTCCTAATCGTTTACTTCTTTAGAATCTTACTGCCTTTATAGCCTCTTTAGAAGCTTAATGATCTGACAGCTTTATTGTCTTTAGAACCTTTGCATCATTTCTGGTTCCCAAAGTGGACCTACAGACCTTCTAGAAGAATTAATTAAACAAAAAATTAAATGGCAAATGCATTCAAAGTGAAGCTGACAGGCTGAGAACAGAACATTCACTTAAAAAAAAAAAATCTTTCCTGAATTCCAGACTTTTACTTTCACATTTCTTTAGAACATCAACTCATCAGTTCATAACCTCTTTAAATCTCTTTTAAACCATAGTGCTTTAGAACCTTAACGCCTTTGAGACCTCTTTAAAACCTGAGAGTCTTTAGAAACTCTTTAAATGTCTGTAAAACCTTAGCATCTTTAGAACCCTAGTGACCTTAGAACCTCTAGAACCTTAACGCATTAAGGGGCTCTTTAGATTGTCCTAAGAACCTCTAAAGTCTTAATGAAATAAGATCCTTTATAGTGCCTTTTGACCCTCTTTAGAACCTTAACGTCTTTAGAGTTTTACTCTTTCAAACCTTATTAACTTCAGAATTGCTACAACTTTGTCCTACACACCCCCCAGACCCCATATCTAAAAAACCTGGACACATCTCTAAAACCTTAACATCATTAGAACCTCTAAAGAACCTTCAAGCTCTTTACTTTACCATGTTTAAACCTGACTATCCACCTTCTTCCATTTCTCTTTAGATAAAAGTGTGTGCTGTAGTTTGTACATTTCTAATCCAAACCCATTTTAAACATCCCCAAACAGGAACATTTCCAGTAGCACATCAAACCATAAACTGATCAAGACAGTGAGGTTTAAATAAGCCCAAGTTGGCAACCAAAACCAAACCTGCTTCTGCTTCTGCAGATGTTGTAGTTAGTGCTGCAAAACAGGATGCCAGCGACCACATAAGGTAACGCTTCCTCTAAATATTTTATCATTTTATTGCTATTTTTGATGGTTAAAAAAAAAGAAAAAGAAAAAAAGGCTGCAATACAAGCACAATGACTCTGGGTTGTTTTTTTGTTCTTGTTGTTGCGCATTTTCTGTTATGGGATTTGAGTAGTTACTCTGAAATTTCACTTCACACACAGAAAACAGGGATATAAACAATTCTTTTTACACGTTTGCATATTTATTAGCATGTTAAAAAAACCACAACAAACTTGTAAATATTC
>CM040476.1:3845600-3914653 GCA_022758105.1 Pangasianodon gigas | reverse complement strand
GAGAACATATCTTGAACAACACAATGATCGTTTTGTACCATGAAGAAGAGCAGTGGAGGCAGTCATTAGAAGACAGTGTGAAGAAGAATAAGCACTTCAGGGAGCTTCTTGAGAAATGCGGTCAAAGATATCTCGTCTTCAGTGGTAAGGAGAACAGGAATGAGGAGAATGTGACGAGGAAATTGTTTGAGAAAATAGACGAGATGGTGGCGAAGCATGGGATTTTTTCCAACCTGGAGTTTAAAGATGCTGATAAACGAATCAAGACCGAAGAAAAAATCATACAAAATCAGAGAAGGAAGGAGGTCAGTGCAGTGTTGGAGGAACTGAAGAAGAAGCATTCTCAGGAAGATCTGGAAAGCGAAGTGAACCGTTATGAAGAAAAGATCCAGTTAGAGAACAGGGAAAAGGCAGAGGTGCAGATCGCAGACAGACTCGGCTTTACGCTCAGACTTGTCGATTATGCAGCAGCGATAGGAAAAGGAGCGTTTGCAGGGGCAGTGTTAGCGGTGGCGTTGGGGTTTCCGGGTATGGCCATAGGAGCAGCGGTTGGTGCAGCGCTCGGTGGTTTATTAGGGGGTGCAGCTGGAGCAGTTCGGAACATTATTACTAATGCTTTGGCAGATTTTGGTAGAGATGCAAGTTAAAGTGGAATTCGCAGTTAAGTGTAGACTTTCACTTGTCAGCAAATTCAGTGGTTCTTAAACCTGTGGTTGTGGGTGAAATAATGAATAAGGCAGGTCTAGGGTTGCAGGTCTAGGGTTGCAGGTCATTGATGTACTAATTATAATAAGGGCTGACAACCAACACATGAACAGATCACGTTTTTCGGAAATTGGTGGTAAAACCCTAAACCATGTCATTGCATTCTTCCATAAATCCATTGCTTAATATAATGCACAGTATTGCATCGATTTTGCGTTGTTGCTGCATTTACATATCTTGATGTTTTGTCACTACAATACCTAGCATATGTTACACATATAAACCAACCTGTCAATCTTCACTGCAAGCAACCAAACATGATTTATAGTTAGAAATAGTAGCCCATCATAGTACCTAAGGTGGGATATGGAGGGAATACAGGTGGAAAAAACTGTAGGAAATGAGAAGACAGTGTATATTGCATTATATGCACCAGCACCTCAGTCTGTAGGCCTAGAGATCTGAAAGCAGAATTAACAGAACTTCCAAGCCCAAAAAAATAAAGAAAACAAACAAAAGCCAGAGACAAGAAGGTTCTTGCCCTCTCTGTTGCTTAGGAATGTGTAACAAGCACGCTTGGGCCACATTAGGATGCCGTGCTGAAATAACATTTAGGGACCTTCAGTATGGTTGCATCAGAGGACAATTTGTTTAGCTCAGCTTAGGAGCTTTTGAAGGACTTGCTTTGATGCACTGTCAGTATTCATGAAAGATCTGCCTTTGTGTTTCTTTAACCATTTCCATGTTGATTTGGTTTGTTTGGCTCTTCTTGTTGAACAAGTGTTAACCTCCTGGCAGATGCAACCAGTTTTTGAGGTGAAATATCCTGGTTACTTATCAGAATCGATCTTTACAAGAGTTTATGACCCACCAACCGCAAAACAGCCTTGAAGCATCACTGATCTACCTCTACTGATTATTCTACAGTGGCTATGAAGTGCTTTTACTTGTATATCGTGCCTTTTTAGTCTCCAAATATTCTGATGGTGTGCATGAAAAAAAAACTTAAACTTTGGTCTCATCTAACCATAACACACAATGATTATTGGAGTTCTAATGATGCTTGGTTCTAATAACCTGAGGAACAGGCTTGTACAGTGTGCATAATTTTACCCATGCACAATAAGCAGTAAGAAAAAAAAAAACCCAGTACATTTTACAATATAATCATTTTAAAAATCGGTTGTCTAATGTCCACATTGTCAGCATTTTCTTTGTTGATCTGCTGCTCAAAGTATTTGAATGCAGTTCAGTTTATTTGGTGCAGTGCTAAACTTGTGATCTTTGGGCCCTTTTTTCCCTCTATGTGGAGGGACAGTGTGCTCATGAGTCCTAGCAAAATTTTCAACCATTTTAGACGTGAAACTTTTTTTTTTTTTATGCATGGCCCTAATAGCAGTTTTAACTGGCTGCTTAACTGATTTGCGTAGATCAACAATCATCTGTCTCTGTTTAAAGTTTTTTTCATGGTAATGGATGACAACCTTATATTTATACCCCATTGAAACAGCACCTGGTTAAAGGAACAGCAGAGTTCCTACAGGCTGAGAACAAATAAAAAATAAAAAAAACCAACACTACACATTTTCCAATAATGAGAGTTTATTTAAAAATGTTCCTTAGGAGTGTCAATAACATGAGCACATATATTTTTGAGAGAAAATATTATTATTTTAAAAAGTAGCAAATTTTAACAAGATTTTTTTTGTTGTAACAGAGATAGATAGTTTATTTTACTGTTTTAGTGGAAAGTTACATTGCTGTGTTTAAAGTTTATTTTATAGAATCATTTTTGATCATTTTTATGAAAGGTGCCAATAATGCTGGAGGAGCACTGTAACCCAAAGGAACCATAATGTATGTTATATAATAGAATAATGAATGTTAAGAATTTTATCACAGAGGGAATATATTTGTCTGATATTTTTTATAGGTTCAGTTTACAGGTGGTTTATACATCACAGTACTGTCATATCCATGTATTTTATGTGTTTGGCCTGTATTTCTGTATTTTGTACACACATTTGTATATCTCATGTTGATCTGACAAACTAAATGCCATGTCCATTGTTCATTTGGGCAATAAACAGTTTCTGATTGTCAGATTTGACTTGCAGTTTGTGACTGAAACATCTGTCCAATAAAAGGAAGGTTTTCTTTTTTAGTCTAGAGCAGTTGGTTTAAGTCAGTTCATGCTTGATAGTATTTACATAATATAGTATTATGTAAATATAGTTAGTAGGTGGTGCTGCGACCAAACATGACTTATCTTTTATAAAAAAACAAGTTATAATCTATTATTTTATATTATGATAAAACTATTTTATTCAGGTGTCTTCAGAAACTCCTCCTTGTTCATATAACCTAAGTTGTAATTGGATATGCAAATGATCAGGACGAATCAATGAATATGCAAATTGCTCTACGGCGACATCTGGCGATTTTCAGGGAAGTCCAGGGGGTGGATCTGGATCTGATCCAACTTCTCCTATGTCGTGTTTTCATTGGTCAGTTCAGAAGGCTGAACATGCAGTTAAATTCCTTAGACTCCATGAAATGTAAAAACTTATTCTTGTTTATTATAGTAGGGTTAACAAGATGGTCCCTTATTGCATTTCAGCTAACCATGATCAGACAATCATCTGGATTTTTTTTTTCTTTCAGCCAAAAATGTTCTGATTTTGTAAATGACTTTCATGACTGATTAATCAATTAAAAAATAAATAAATAAAATAAATTGGGTTATTAAATAAAATTAATATAGCTATACCATAAATTATTTTTTTAAATATATAACATATTGTCTAAGACTGTACTATTAATAGTAATATTTAGATAAAGGTTTAGCAAGTGCTTCAGCAACGCTGAACCACACCACAAGTCAAGCTGATCTGAGTAAAATCGATGGAAAAGATGGAATCAGTCATGAGTAAGTGACACATTTTTACTTGTCATTGGTGTATAATGTTGTATAATAATAATTTTAATTGAAATCTGAATTCTTCTAGGTCAGCATCCTATACAGAAGCGTAGAAACAGCATTATGGAAAGGCGGTTTGTTTCTCCCGTCCAGGTCCACATGCCTCTGTGGCAGAAATGTGACTCTGGTCAACACTCCAAATCTTGACAACTACAAGTTTAGGTTTGTTTCTGCTGTCCAGGGCCACACGCCATCCTGTTTACTTTAAATCTGTTAGACATGCCGCAAAACACATATGACATTTTCAAACCAGTAGTGCAGTATTTTGGAGAAAGTATCTTAAACAACACAATGATTGTTTTATCCCATGAGAAAGAGCAGTGGAGGCAGTCGTTAGAGGACAAAGTGATGAAGAATAATGACTTTAGGGAGTCACATATAATATCACATTCATATGTGGTTTTGAAATCCAATACGTGGCAATCCGATAAGTGGCAATAAGACCTCCGTCTGAACAGGGAGATCAGAATTCATGAGACTTTTACGTCAATCCAACTGGACATTCATCAAAATTTTGCACAACTGGGAAGGAAAGATGGAGAATAACAGTGAAGGAGGATTTCAGTGGTGGGATAGTGAGGTAACAAACCTCATAAACATTTGGGGTGATGTTGCTGTACACTCGGTGTTTGAAGAGATCTCAAGAGAAATGACTGAAGGCTGCCATAGGAAAACCTGGTTGAAATGCCAAAGGAAAGTTCAAAGTTTAAAAGCAAAATGTAAAGAAACCAAGGACGCAAACCAGAGAAGTGGCTGTGGCTGAATAACGTGCCCTTTTTACAGCGAGCCTGAACGCATCACATGACACATTTATCTATGCGCATGTGGGTCAGATTAGGAGCATGATCTGTTCAGACTAATGTCAGATATAGGCCATGTTGAAAACATAGTGTGAACTGCCTAACAAAAAAATCGGATTTGGGCAGTAAATGAGATTTGGGCCACTTTTGCCTGCTGTGTGAACGTAGCCTAGGTATTTCACTGATTGTAGATTTATTGAGAGATGCAGTCAGTTACCTCAGTCTGTTAAGTAATGCAGTATTGCTGAAGATCAAAGTTCAGACAACTCTCCGCTACATCTTCATAAAAAATGCAGTTATACAGTGAGGATGATCTGCGAGTCATGTTGTACATCACACAGTCAATATCTTGCTTACATGCTTTGTCAGACCAATAAGAAGGTTTTATTTTAAATGTTTACTGATTACTAACCCAATGCCACTGCATGGTGGATTCTATATAGACTGCTAACCTAGTTAAGCTAGTATTCTAGTTAAAAGAAGGAATGTTTAGTGCAATTTAATTTACTTCTACTTTTTTGTGTAGGCTCTTTTTGTCACTTCATGTCATTTACTCAGCCACTATAAGCTAATGTTTATTTAAAGCAGAATGACAGGCAATGGGCCGTACCTGTGTGTGTCCCTCCCCTTGACATGAACACACCTGTAGATGTGAATACAGTGTTTTAACTCACTAGCAGAGTAACTGTTGTGAGAGAAGCAGAGAAGGAGACGTTGCTCAACACACACCCAAACATCCAGGTAAGATTAAATCAGGCCACTATTACTATATATCATGTTTACACACACACACACACACACACACACACACACACACATATACTTAACTTCAATACAGGAAGGAAGGCAAAATGTATATTACAAGTTTGTTCTCTTTAACAAGTGACTGTTGAATGTCTCCATGTTATAATGTGAGATAATATGATCCTAACCTTCTAACTCCTAATATTTAATAACAATATTTTCAATTTTAGAATGATTACTTACCTATAAATGAAATTGTTGAAGCTTTGAGGTCTTTAGAGTTTCCAGCATTTAAGGAATTTCCACTTCAACGCTGATTTGTTCCTCTGATGATGTGAGTTTCTGGTTAAACCTGTCCTCTTGCATGCCACCTGTCTCGGCGCTTACGTGGAGAGAATGAATATCTCGATCACAATGCATTTTCATTCAACACTTCACAAAGTATTTACTCAGTGTACTCTGATCCAGTGCAATGATTCAGTGGTTTCTGAAGTGCTTATGTTCTGAGCAAGGGAAAAAAAACAGTGGTGTGGCTCTAAATCTGTGTATTAAAATATTTCTCACAATTATCATGTTTTGCATCAGAGTTTCTGGATGTCGGAACAAGGAAGTACTGTATGTTTTCAA
This sequence comes from Pangasianodon gigas, assembly GCA_022758105.1. NCBI lineage: Eukaryota > Metazoa > Chordata > Actinopteri > Siluriformes > Pangasiidae > Pangasianodon > Pangasianodon gigas. Next base: position 3,908,797 of record CM040476.1, on the reverse strand, counting down.
ATGTAAACATTATCTCGAAACTATGGCGTGGATAGTTTTTGGCACACACCCAGCTTTTTTGTCTCTGAAGGTTACAGAGTGATAATAGTGTTGTATGTGCGAAGAGAAATTACGAAACAAATTATAACCTTCATTATAATCTTTTTGTAATTATTATTATTTTCAAGCCCCGGTCCTACCTGTTCATGCTTGAGAAGAAATGCTAATGTAGTTATCGGGTATTGTGTAGTTCCTCATACGTTGGTGTGTATTAACTGTATTTTATACCACAGCACTGTAGAAGTCACGATTCAGGTCAGAAGGTGTTGATTAATTTTCTGTAACAGCAGCTCAGACAGTAGTTCTGACTGTAATTTAAATCAGAGGTTTATATGAATGTGCTTGTTATTTATATTAATGTGCTTGTGTGGTGTAATCATTGATATGGTTTCTGTAAAGAGGTATTAATTAGCATTTTTGGAAAAAAAAAGTCTCCAGTGTCATTGCTTCAGGACAGAGGAGTTACACTTTGTGGTTTCTCAGTAACATGAAAAGTGGTGTTTTTTTGTCTCAAGAAAAAAAAAGAGAGTCTGGTGATGGAATAACTGTTTATAGCTGCTATAATTTTTTCACAGACATTCCAAAACATTACATGTAATTATAAATGGATAAAAAGTACAATGTGACAATGTTTAATAAAATAAAAATGGCTAATGTTGGCAAATTGATGTGGTCTAAGAGGAATAAAACACTTGTGCTGTTAGAGGACACTAAATAACTTCAGGGTGGGTTATTGATTCTCCTCTAACAGCACGTCCTGTCACGTTTTATTCCTTAAGTGGCAAAACTGTAACTTTGTACATTGCTCTTGTCGCACCTTTTACACATGTAGTCATATCCTGCGATGTTTTATATGCTGGCTTCCTGGAGGCTTGATTAGTCCCACTGCAAAGGTGTATATTGATGGACGCTGCTTAAATTTGATCTGACTTGGTTTAAGTACTATAAATATTTTTCCAGGGAATGGCTTCGACCTTTAGCCTCCTGTCAGAGAAGCACTTCCTGTGCTCGCTGTGTGAGGACATCTTCAGCAATCCGGTCACAACACCGTGTGGTCACAGCTTCTGTAAAGTGTGTCTGCGCAAATACTGGAGCCGCTCTGGCTCGGGTAAATGTCCTCTCTGCAGCAAGGCCTTCATCTCCAAACCTCATCTCAGCGTGAATCGTATACTGGCAGATGTTACAGAGCATTACAGGAAATCACGGATAGATGGAAAACTGAAATCTGTCAGTGTGGGCGGACTTTTAAATGATACTGTAGGTAGCTTTTTGAGGAAGAGTTTCAAAAGTCCTAAAGTGGTGGTTGATTTTGACTAAATGAACTAAACAGTGGTTTTATTTTCTGATTTAAAATGTATGTGCAGGTAGAGAAAACAAACACAGAGGTGGAGCACATGATCGAAGAAAGGATTCAGAAAATGGATAAACTCAAGCAGTCTCTTAAACTCCTAAAGGTGAGTCTGTCAGTTTTCCAGAAAATTTTTAATTATCAGCATATCACCAGTGAAATGAACCTAAACATTATTAGTAAATACATGCCTCTTCTTAATATATCCAGTATTAGGATACAAATACGAATACATTATTCAAATGAATAGATAATATTTACTAAACAGATAGAAATACAGATACGAATAGGAGGTCCACTATTTTTTTAGAAATTTTGTCAGAAATTTGTTTGAGACTAGAGGTGTGAATCTGACTGGGATCCCGCCGGACACGGGTTTTTACTTTCATGTGGGTACCTTGAGGGGAAAAAGAAAAACCACATTTATTGACATGAATTCATTCCTTCATTCACAGCTTTCAGCCTAGTGCCTATTGTTGAACTGCTGTATTATAGGTCAGCATAACAGGCTCAGAGGAAAGCGCTATCTACCCTCTTCTGCATACCTGAGCTCACAGACACCTATGATTGGCTAGTGTCACTGGGATTGACAGGGCAGAGAGAGTATGCCCCTCCCACACAGATGTCTGTGGCATTGCTGGGATTCAAACTCACAATCTTGTGAGGCTAGGGCAAACACTTTTCTGCTGCGCCACTTGGGAACATTGGGAGAATTCTAAATCCATACACCCAGGCACAAAAAATACTAATAGCCTAAAACTTTATCCACATATGAAAGCTATTTTGCCATAACGGTCGCTATGTCAGTTGGTGCAATTTAGGGTTTGGTCAGAGAAAGTGGAACTGTCAGACAGCTTGAGCACTCAGAGGTCAACTCTAAACAGACTCAGTGCCTTGCAATGTGTGTTAAGATGGCAGTCTTCCTAAATACACTACACTCAGAAAGTGTGACAGATTGAAGAGATATTGTTGGGAGTTGGGTGGAGTGGTTCAAGGCTGACATTTTATGGCATGAAAGACACTATAATGTCTCTCAATGTGTTCCCCTGATCAGAGCTCGTGTCTGCGGGAGGTGCAGGAGAGTCATAGGGTCTTCTCTGCCCTCCTCAGTGCGGTGGAGGCGGCCCACAAAGCAGTGGTGGCGGAGGTGGAGGAGAAACAGCAAGAGGCTGAGAAACGAGTGGAACAACTCACGAAACAGCTGGAGAAAGAGATCACTGAGCTGAAAAGTGGACAGACAACACCAGAGGATCTTCTAGATAGCAAGGAGCATCTTAGAAAGGTGAGTTAATCAGTAAACATGACATTTTTACAGTCAGTTACTGTAAGAGAAGAGGAACCCAAGTATTAGCCTTAACGGCTTTATCAGCCTTTATGTACATAGTGGATGGTTATAAGATTAAATATAGACAAAAGCAGTGATCTCGGGGTTCAAGCACTCTTCACACTCTTCTCTTAGTACCCCCATTTGTCAAGTTACTTAGAACAATGAAGATTCTGTTAACCGTGTGAAAAGTGTTCTGAATGCTGATTGGCCAATGATGGTCATATTTCTTAGGTAAGCATTTAATCATTAGAAATCCACTTAGAGATTAATATAAAAATGCTGTATACCAATTTTCAGCTTGATTGGACTAACAGTTCCTGAGAAACTGTTACATGAACCTAACTTTGCCCCCTGTGGATTCATGATCCACACATCTTTCAGAAATAGCTCCTCAGTATATTAATAATATGCTTTTATGTGTTAAGGTTTCGCATCCCAGTCCTTCCACAGTTCACGTTTTGTCTGTTTTTATTGATGAAATGTTTTAGGTGTTATTTCATGATTACTGTAGCCTGTTTCAAAGCAGTGCTTGTGATTTTATGATTTTATGTATTTGTGTGCACGATCATGTGATTTGTTTTTCAGTAAGTGTGAAAATACTAATTGTGTCCATAAGATCACACTTAAACCATTTTACACACGTCTGTCTGGCAGCAGATGGTGCTGTAGCTCTGATGCAGTGAGGCTCTTCTCCAAAGCCAACACAAGGCAATTTATTCCCTGCTGACACCACCATATTCAGTGGTATGACACCTAAATGCTAGGGCTGTGTATCGCTACTTCTAATATGATTTGATCTCAGTCACACACATCAGGACAGTTACATTAGAAAACTTTGACATAACGTATGTACATAATGGAAATTGGAGATTGTGATTAAAACAAGAAAAAGCCAAAAACTTCTAGTAGGAAACATTACTCAGACCCCTGTGAAGATGTTATACACAACAGAAATCAACCCAGGTTTTGAAGACATGAGCATCAGTTTCTTCACCAGATTCAGCATTGGAGAAACAAAATTTTTTTTTTTTTTGCTTAAGTCAGCCATTGAACATTTTACATTTTCCTATGGAAAGCGACCACATTTAAAAATTATTCATGCTGGCATTGTTTTGCTCACAACAAGGCTTCCAAAGTTGAAAAACTTCCAAAGTTTAAAACTTTTACGAAAAGTTCTAAGTGATGTCAAGCCTTTTTTTTTTCTTTTTTTTTTTTTTGCTTCCTGACCAATCAGATGGGGGAAAGTGAGAAAAACAAGCATGGAGGACATAGTGCTTGTGAAAGAACTTGTTAGTGAGCGGATATTATGAAATCTATGTCTACACTATATGGCCAAAGTTTTATGGACACCTGACCATCACACTCATATGTCGTTCTTCACCGAACTGTTTCCACAAAGTTGGGAGCACTCAATTGTCTAGAATGTCTCTGTATGCTGTAGCATTACAGTTTCCCTTCACTGGAACTAAGAGGCCCAAACCTGTTCCAGCATGACAATGCCCCTGTGCACAAAGCGAGCTCCCTGAAGACGTGGTGTGTTAAGGTTGGAGTGGAAGAACTCGAGTGTCCTGCACAGAGTCCTGACCTCAACCCCACTGAACACCTTTGGGATGAACTGGAACACCGACTGCACCCCAGACCTCCTCACCCAACATCAGTGCCTGATCTCACTAATGCTCTTGTAGCTGAATGAACACAAATCCCCACAGCCACGCTCCAAAATCTAGTGGAAAATCTTCCCAGAGGAGTGGAGCTTATTATTGTAGCAAAGGGGGAACAGCTTTGGAATGAGATGTTCAACAAGCACATATGGGTGTGATGGTCAGGCGTCCACAAACTTTTGCCCATGTAGTGTATTTTTGGGTATGTGATTTGATGTTCCACTTCATCTGTGGCTGCATACAGTAAAGTCACACAAGCAGCTCAATTTTTTTGATTTTCTGCCTCCAAAACTACATTGAAGACAACCTACCTCCTCATCACAAGAGTTACACCAATCTTTATTTCATCTGCATTACTGATGATAATAACGCCAATCTAGATTGCAAGCTAGGTTAGACAGTTAGCCTATACTAGCTAAGACACGTGTGCTAAGTGTGAACATTGTGTGAGCTGCTTTTTTTCCCTATACGAGCACAAAAACTACTCTGGTCAGCACTTTTTCTGAAAGAAATAACAGCAAGTGTGAAAGCACCCATGTTTTTCTGGCCCAGAAAGTAACTCCGCCCCCAAATAGAACAAAGCAGTTTGTTTTAACTGCAGTTACAGTTTTTACTGCAGGTAGCAGAGGGCTCTAAAAAATTGCCCAAAAAATCTCTACTTCTTCAATGTAGCCAATGATTTAATTTATCTCAGGGATCTTGTAGAGGACGCGGATGCAAGTGCAGATATTAATTTTAATAAGAAACTAACAGTACAGACAGCACAAACTCAGACAACTATGATTCCAATGCAAAAAGACATACGTAGACTAGACAGCGTAACATGACAACAAACGACAACGAAAGACAAAAGCTAGACAATAAGTGAGGTGCAAGGCATGACTTAAATACTTGTGCTCATTAACTAAAATGTGACACAGGTGCAAACAGTCATGTGACATGATCCAGTGAAGTGCAGTGGCTGATGGGAAACGTAAAGTGCCGATTTTGGCATGACAATTTGATGCAATTTCTAGCTATTGTGTGTGATTCATCAGTAATGTTTCTACATAATAGGACACTAATGATTAAAAAGTGATGTTCATGCTTTTTTGTGAATCTGTACATTCCTAAAATCTACCCAGTAAATTCTTATTTTCTTTATTAGATAAAAATTTTGAATATTCTTGTTTTCATATTTGTAGAGTTTCATTCATTTACCCAGAGAGATGAGGGACTGGTCAAAGGTCACACTAGAGACAGACCTGTGTGTGGGATTCACCAGGAAAGCTGTGAGCGATTTCATCAACACCGTCAGGACAGAGGCTAACAAACTCTCTAAAGCAGGTTTGTACAGTATGTGCACAGTGTGTTTTAATATGCACAAATAATCTAATAATTAAGTACAGCAAGGTTATAGTAATTGAAGTAAAAATGTAAAAAAGGTTATAGTAATTGAAGCTAAAAATGAAGAACTTCCAGTGGAATAAAGTAAAAAAGTAAAAAAGACAGACAAAAGAGTTGAAAGGTTGGGTATACTACATAAAATACAAAATAATGAAAATAGGAAAATAATGTAATCCTGAAAAGAAACAAGGTGCAATAAAAGACCAGGTGTTTTATACACACACACACACACACACACACACACATATATATATATATGTATATATATATATATATATATATATATATATATATATATATATATATATATAAAATTGTACATTTATTGTGACCTTTTGACATTATGGATGTTAAAATTGTAAAGCAAGCTGTTATTGTTAATAATAATAATGCGGATTTAAACTTTAAACTCTTTTAATGTGTTATTTTTCCTGTAAATATATTTATGAAATAACAGAAGGTGTTTAAACATGAACATTTCAAGTCTTTGACCCATCTACAGACCTGTATGCGGATTTATACATAGGGGATTAAGAAGGAAAAATAAAAATGGGAATGTTGGAGGATGGATTGAAAATGAACTGAATGTGCTATGTTTGATTTCACAGAGCTGAAGAGGCTGCAGATATACACGGGTATGTTTGTGTCTGATTATAGTCTCTGATAATTAAAGTGTTTGTGTGGTGGTTGTGCTGGAAAGCTGATTGTGTCTCTTTCTCACAGTGGAGATCAGACTGAGCCCTCGCACCGCTCACACCCACCTCTCCATCTCGGATGACAGGAAGCAGGTCAGACACACCACCAAGCAGCAGGAGGTCCCTGAAAATCCCAAAAGGTTTGAACGTGTGACCAATGTGATGTCCAAGGAAGCCTTCCAGTCAGGTAGACACTACTGGGAAGTGGAAGTAGGAGACAAGACGGACTGGGACCTCGGCCTGGCCAAGCACTCTGTTAACAGGAAGGGGAAATTTACCGTCAGTCCTGCAAACGGCTTCTGGACGCTCAGCCTGAGGAACGGAAATCAGTACACGGCCAACACGGTGCCACCGACCTGTCTGTCTCTCACCTCCAAACCCAGAAAGGTGGCCATTTATCTGGACTACGAGGGGGGGCGTGTGTCCTTCTTCTGTCCTGAGTCAGGGATTCATATCCACACGTTTACAGACAAGTTTACTGAAAGACTTCATCCTATTTTTAACCCCGGACGACTGCGTGGAGGCAACAACGCTGCGCCGCTCATCATCACCACCAACTGCTGCACCATCTAAACCAGGCCTTTGTTTTTCTTTTTGCTCTTCGTGTTCAGATTACAGTTAAACCCCTAATGAGCTCTAAAGAATTCTACCTGAAATAAAAGACACAATTTGAGGTCTAATTTATTTTATTATATTGTGTTCATAAATGTACTTTGACTTATGTTACTGGTATTTTTCTAAATAAACACATACACATATCCTTTAACAGAACTATATGATCTTGTTTACTCAGAATGCACAGTTCTCGATTCTGATTGGTCAGAAGGTTTTGATTCATTTTCTATAACTGCAGCTTTGATTTTAGTACAAGCTATAATTCAAATCACAAGTTTATATTAATGTACTCTTTCTAATACATTATTGTTTCTATGGTAACAACATAGAATGCGACTTGTATGGCGGACGCTTCATATAAACGGATTAAAAAAACGTGTGTAATTGTTGATATGGTGAGTCTCCAGTGCCAGTGCTTTATCTTCAAGACAGAGGAATTTATGCTTTGCAGTTTCTCGGTAGCATGACAATTTTTGTGTTTGTCTTATTAACTTCAAAAGAGAGGAATAAAAGAGAAACTGGTGAGAGAACGACTGTTTATAGCTGCCATAACATAAGTGAAAATAGGAACTATAAATAAAAAGTACCATATGGTATAAGAGGAATAAAACACTTCTATAGTAAAATCTATAGTTGTTGGTTATTTTCCTGTAACAGCACACCCCCAAGTGTTTTATTCCTTAACTAGCCTAATTAATGAGGATTATTAATGCCAAACAAGCAAAAGATGCCGATCAGTCAGAAGAAGCATTTTAGGAACTTTAACTGTCCTGTCTTTGAGTTCATATAGAGAAAAGTAGTGAAGTGAAGGCGAAAAGAAGAAAAGGCGTAAGAAGAGGAGTCAGAGAAGGCGAGAGATGAAAAAGAGGATGGAGGAGAATGAGGGGTGGGGTTGAAGGGGGTCCAGGAGCGCGAGGGCGATAGAACAGCGACTCATTGTGTTGGTCCACCAGGCACTGAGGGACACACACTAGGACACATGAACAGACACACACACATACACACACACACACGGAGTGCAGTGAACGCGCACACACAAGCGCGTGCTTCTGCCCACTGTCCCACAGACCCGCACTGGCATCGCAGAGGGCAGCCCCTCTTTCTCTGTCTCTCTTTCTTTCTCTCACTCTGTCCTCTCCATACTGTTCAGTCTTCAGTGCAGCTTGAATTACACTGTACCTCTGCGGATCACATCGTACCTCCATCACCTTCATCCTGAGCATCAGAAGCACCTCAACCTGACGAGAGGAGGAGCCAGATTCAGGTAACACGCTTCACTTTTCTTCTAATCCAAATGCCAACCAAAACTACACCTCATTAGTTATTAAGTTTGATTAGAAAATCAAACAGTCTGTATTTTCACGTGAATGCACCTGAGGAGAACTGCTGCGCAGTGCGCTGTGAAGGGTTCATATAGTATTTTATTTCTCCTCTAATATGAGATAAAAAGCATTGTACATGGCTTGAGGAGTGGCTCTTGTGAAAAAAACATCTTGAACATTGAGGAAACATTGAGGCACGAACAGACGCTACTCTCCTTGTCCCACTCTGAACGAAACCATGAAAGCTCCTTGTGTTCCTCAGACTCCTCATGTTTGTCTGAGATAATCCACTCGCCCTACCAGGCGTAGCTCGACACCCACCCTCAGCGTGAAAAGGATTCATTCTCTAACACGCCTGCTGGAATCCGGCATCGGCTCACTGTTTACGCCAGACCCCTAAATATTTATGATGGGTCACTTCAATGATGCGTGCGAATTCATTTGTGTTTAAGATGCGCTATGAATTGTAGTAATATGAATTAATTTTATGGCTTTGTACTACACATTGGGACGTTTTCCATACATTGTTATTAATTTTTATTTGAGAATAATGTCCAAAGTGAACCTTAAAAGAGGATTATCATTAATTAATGATTATCATTAAGAGGAAATATCATGTCATTGGCCAAAAAATAGACAATCCTAGGGCCCACTCTCAGCTGTACTAATTGGATAACATATAGAAAAATTACACTTTAAGAATTACACACCCCCTAAACAAACAAACAAACAAACAAACAAACAAACACACACTTAGTTGATTTTAAAATATCCATAGCTGACTGTTATAGTTACAGTATACTATTTTGTTAGCCTGATTATCTGTAAGAAAGTATTAATTTTCTTCAAAATAACGTTCAATTTGTTTTCCATACTGAAATTCTTTTTTTTTTTTTTTTATCTTTTCACATAAATGAAAAAAAAAGTGTTTTGTTTTAGTAGTTTAAATATTACAATTTGGTGCTACAAACCTTTATAGATTTACACTGTGACGATTTTTTTTTTTTTTTACATCCACTCATATGTTTATTTCAAACAAATTAAATGTTAAAGCGTGTAGCGTTTTTAATAAGAGATGTTGTCACAAAGCAGCTTTACGGAAATCCGGATGTAGATTTAGATCTCTAATGAGCAAGCCAGAGGTGACATGTAGTGAAGAAGAAAACCTCGAGACTCATAAGAGAACCAGTCATCTTCTGGGTGACACTGGATAGTGGGATTATAAATCATTACAGCATGCAGGAGTAAAGATAACCGGTACTAAGTGTGTTGAAAGGATGTTCAGTATGTGTATATTGTGAATAAGAGCTCCAGGATGAAGCATACCAAGTTATGAAAGTGATTTTATTGCTTTTTGTTTTGTAGGTCCATTTGACCCACACTCAGGATAGAGGACTCTTGCTAATGTTGAAAAGCTTCTTTGATCTCTGTTGAAGCTTTCCCAAAGCAGTTTTTTTTCGTGGACCCAAAAATAAAAGCAAACTCACACACGCCTCAGACACAGAAAGTCAGCATGGCGACGACGGGCATGCAGCTCCTGGGATTGGTCATGTCCATCATCGGCTGGGTGGGCGGCTTCCTGGTGTGTGTGCTGCCCATGTGGCGCGTCACGGCCTTCATCGGTAACAACATTGTGACGGCGCAGATCACGTGGGAGGGCTTGTGGATGAACTGCATCGTGCAGAGTACTGGCGAGATCCAGTGCAAGGTGTACGACAGTATGCTGGCGCTACCCAGTGACATGCAGGCGGCGCGTGGCCTCACCGTGCTCTCCATCCTGCTCTGCACCCTGTCGCTGGCCCTCGGCGTACTGGGCATCAAGTGCACCAAGTGTGTGGGTCAGCCGAGCTTGGAGGCGCGGCTGGCTCGCATTTCCGGTATACTCTTCGCCGTTGCAGGGTTCCTCTACCTCGTGCCTGTGTGCTGGACGGCCCACTCCATCATCAAGGATTTCTACAACCCGTATGTGGCGGCGCCGCACAAGCGTGAACTCGGCCCTGCGCTCTACCTGGGCTGGGGAGGCTCGGGCCTGCTGCTCATCGGCGGATCGCTGCTCTACGCTGGCTCCAGCCCACCCGGCATCCCCTCATCGCCCACCTTCAGCAGCGGAGAGAGCAGCCCGCGCCGGGCCGGTGGAAGCACGCAGGTCAAAGGTTACGTTTAACGAGCGACACCGACTGCAGTCGAGCCCATACCAATCCCCTCTGCTAGTTTTCCCCATCGTCATACATTCCAGTTAATGTTAATGTATTTTTTATTATTCACTGTTAGTGTTAATGCCTGACTCTAGGCAATGAAGGGTGTGAAGAAAAAAAAGTGTAATTATTTAGTTTTTCATCCTCTTGTGTCGTTGTATAACCCTGTGTCTCTCTCTGTATTTATTCATGTACGGAAAAAAAATAAAGACATCCTACAAAGTCTCTCCTGAAATAATGTGTTAATGCTGATTAAAAAAAAAACAACAGCAAAACTGTAAGGTGATTAATTAGCTTTAAATCAGTGGCGTTCAAACACCAGCCTTTATGGGAATGGATTTTTTTTTATAATGTATATATACTTTTTAAATATTTTCAAATTATATATACTCCTTAGTTTAGCAGAGAACCATGGGAAAGTTATATGTAGACCACAGAAATGTCCGGCACGAGAAAATCTGAGTTAACTAAAAAAGCAACAACAAATATGACTAAATATATGAGAAAATATGTCAAGTCTTTATATAGATTATGGACTTATCATAGTGATTGTTAATAGACAGTTTTGGCCATTTTGTGTGATTTTATGTGACCAATATATGAATTAAGATTTATGGGCTTATATATGTGGGCTTTTATTGTCATGATGGGCTGATATTTGTTGGAGAGTAGAAAAGCTGTAGAAATTGTTTGAATTTGAAGTGACACATGACAAAAGCTCAGCTTTTCCCAATACAGATTCAATTAATTCAGATGTGGACTGTGAAACAGATTCACGTTGTGTGTAAAAGTAAGTGCATGCATTTCTGAGAAGGATGACTCTACATGGCATAGTTTGGACTCATACCATTGTCCAGTTTTGCTTAATATTTCCAGTTAATGACACATTTTTAAGCATTGCATATACTGTGGTACTGTGTGTGTTTCTTTCTCCAGATAGGTGTCTTTCATGCTGAGAAACACTCGGCATTGTGTGGAACCGGTAGCTGATGAGGACACACTCGGCCCGTGCCGTCTCCCTCTGTGACTGTATCTGACTGTAGTGACGAGGGGCTGCTGCTGTACGCCAGCAAAACAATGCCATTGTATGGAGCACGACCGGCACAGCAGCAACAATAGCCCATAGTGTTTTGTGTGCCTGCTAGTGAGTCATGTGTAATCTAATGGTACTGGTGGGGGGATTTAAAAAAAAAACAAAACAGGAAAACATTGGAAATATAAAGGATCCTTGGTTGTTCAGGGTGACACCAAGCCAAGACTGTAGTGTCAGAAAACTACTCAAGGTGTTATAGTGTTATAGTGACTTGGGCCATACAGAGATGGTGAATTATTTTCAATAACGTGCCCACAGTTTGAAGGATAAGCTAACCGAGCACTCATCTGCTACCCTTACAGCTCACTTTAAGCTAATTCACAAACATTTGGTCTGTGATTATGGGACGATCCTATTAATAAATTAATTTGGCCCTGAAGGGCATTCCATAATTTGTCGAGAATATTTACAGCCTAAATTATAAATTTCATTGTGGAAATTGTCAAAACAGTGATGCTTGACTTGATACTGCACTACAATTGTGCCAATATTACACAAGAAAATGTGCGTAGGTCCAAGATCAGTATCATGTGGAACTGAGACTCGCCCGTTTTCTACTCAAACTCCACCCTGTGTGCGTAACTCTCGCGTATCTTCAGAATATTGCTTAAGTCCGGAGTTATGTTTGAGGTCTGAATGGCGATGAACTCAATTTCGGTATTAAAGCTTTAAATCAGTAAGGCTCAGTCTTAGCAGTTAAGTGAATAGCTTGGTCATAGTCGGATAGTAAAGCAACAAATACATTCAATCTTTTCATTTTTCAGATTGTTATTGTTTAATTGGCATTATTTGTGACAACAATAATCGTCATTACTGTTCATATAACAGAGAACAATACTGGGCCTGAACTAGAACCCTGTGGGACACCGTATTGCATTTGCATGTAGTGGCATGTCAAGATCTAAAACAAGCAAATATGTGTCTAAACCAGCTGTTTTTAAAAGAATACCCATTATAATAGCATGGTCAATAGTTCCAAAATACATAATAATAATAATAATAATAATAATAATAATAATAATAATAATAATAATAATTACAGACAGAGAGTCGTTTTGCGACTCAGTACTGAATAATCCTGAAATAATATTCATATAATTGTTTTAAAAGAATCGAATACATGTAACGAACACTAAATAATAATAACTACAACAACAGCAACAACAACAACAACAACAACAACAACAATAATAATAATAATAATAATAATAATAATAATGTTGCTGATAATAATAATAATTGTTGTTGTTGTTGTTATTATTATTATTATTATTATTATTATTATTTAGTGTTCATGACATATATTTGATTCTTTTAAAACAATTATATGAATATTATTTCAGGATTATTCAGTACTGAGTCGCTCTGTCTCCAAACGGGAGAGAATTTTTAACACCTAATGAAGCCATATATGAGGCTAAAGTCTGTGTTATTAGCAAAAATAAACTTTTATCCAGGGGCCGGATAACAAATATCTGTTAGACACAAATTGCACCACATAACGCGTATAATACAGTAGTTCATAGCCTAATTAGGACACTCTAATAAAGATACATGAGCGATTGAGAACGTAACCTAGTGACGCTAAAACCAGAAGTAGGCGTCACGTGATTCACTCGAAACAGGTGACAAATAAGGGTTCGGTTGACCAAAACATAGAAGCGTCTAGTCATCAAGTGTCCTATAGAAGAACTCAACCATGGGAAAAGGTGGAGGTACATTTGAAAGGCTGTTGGGTATGTTCTATTTATTTATTTAATAAACTCTGACGATAAATTGTGATAAAGCCAAGAAGTTTCCCGAAAAAAAAACACTGTTCTGTTAGCTAGCTAGCTAGCGGGGCTGTGGCTGCCAAGTTAACGCGTGTATTATTGGTTCAGCACCCGTTTTGTCTTTAACAAGTCCCGCCTCCTCTTCTCGGATTGGCCAGTGCTTTACTCTGACACGCAGTTTCAGAACTCGTAGCCAATCCTAGTGCGCGAAGTGCATTTGCCTAGCCAATCAGAACGCAGAACACGGGACTTCCCCGAAAACGGTTGGGGAACGAAATACGGGGTTTCAGTAGCAACCGATCTATTGTGTGTGGATGTAAGAGTGTTAATTCACGATGAAATCCTCGATGTTAACCTGTTTAGCGAAATAAAAGTTAAAACATGTCTGATATGGAGCTAAATCTCCCGGTCCGTCTGTTTGTTAGGAGCTAAAGAAGGCTAAGTTAGCCGTATTAGCAAGCTAGTTAGCTAATATTTACAGTGCTAGCTGTGTGCCTCTTGCTAATGTAGGTGGCTAGTAATGTTTAAATGTAGACACAGCTAAATATCACACGTCAATGCTGTCATTAAAACAGCTGAGTTAACTAAATGAGGTACTTTTCCATTAAAGGTGTACATCATTAGCAATCATTAGCATTTCATCCCAGTCAGAGCCTAGCACAGTTAGTTAGCTGGCCTTGTTTTTGCGCCATGATGTCGCCTGATGGAGAGAACAGCTCATGAAAATAACCAGCTGACAGCAGTTTAGAAAGAAAAATAACAGTTATGATTAGAATAAAGTCTCGTCTTTGCCTGGATGAGGAGTGTAGCTGTCAATGGAAACAGATGCTGTTAATGACTGGGTTTTCTGTCACTATTATGAACATAAGTCTTATGATTGGTTTAGTATTTTTAAAAAAGAACATGGAGCTGTCCAGTTTGGCTTTAAATCCTGTCAAAGTACTGTAAAGTGGGGGAAAAAAGAGATAAATAACATCTTCAGTTTCTAAAACCCACTGAGAAAATAGCCCAGATGTTAGGAATAACCCTGTAAGTGTTGTGCGGTTGTAGGAAAACAATCAACTAATCTAAAGATAAATCTCATGAGTAGTGTTTAAAGAAGGTTTTTTTTAAAAAAAAAAAAGAGCACCGTTTTTTATATTTAGATGAATTCAGTTTGCCTTTTAGTCTGTGAAAATATTGTACAGTGAAGAAAAATCTTTTGGTTACGCAAGGAATAAAACACTCAGTGTTGTGCTGTTATAGGAAAATAATCAACGACAGAGTCAGAGTACTGTTCCCAAGCCAGAGGTGATTATTTTCCTGTAAGCGCACCACACTGAGTGAGTGTTTTATTCTTTCTGTACCACATCTATACCACACTGGCATGTCGTGCTGCTTAAGTGATCTGTTTGTGTGTGTAACGGTTTATTTATTCTCCCTCGCAGCAAGGAGCTTTGCGTTCACTTCCTGTGTGCCATCCAGCTCCATGCCTTCAGGGTGTAGGAGAGAGAGAGAGAGAGAGAGAGCAGCTCAGTAATGCAGCTCTATAGCGTCTTTATATTTTCTAGATGTGGAGCAGACACACACACACACACACACACTCTCTCATAATGTCCGACAATATCAGATTGTAGTTTGTACCTGGTTGTGTTTGGCCTTAAACTCTTTCTCTCTCTCTCTTTTTTTTTTCTCCCCCAAGTCTCTCTCTCTCTCTTAATCTTTCTCCTTCTCGCTCTCGCTGTCCCCGGGGTCTCACTCGCTCTCTCGCCGTCTCTCTTACTCCTTAACTATAGAATATGCCTGTTATAGTTTTGTAAATGATGTGAATTATTTTTGTCATGTATGGGATGTTGATAATCTTTGATACGAGTCTGATGATGAGGGTTTTAGGCTAAATATCTTGAGAGGGTGTTTTATTTTATTGATAAATGGTATTACGGAATTTCTATTCAAACGTATACACTTTTTTATGTTGAGATTTCTATTTGCATTTTGTTTTATAAATATATAGGTCTCTCTTTGTTTATATTGAATTAATAAGAGATCTTAAAAGTCAAAAAGTCTTTCTCTGTCCTTTAAATCTCCTCTTGCCTGCTCCTCCAGTTAGATTTATTTTGTAGTTGTGTTTTCTAATGAACTCATTTGGTTCGTCTCTCCAATATAAAGTCCTGGAAAGAGATTTAATTTTATTTTTGACAAATCTAACCCAAAGGCAAAATGATTTTATTTGCAGTATTTTCGCTACTCTTTCTTTAGGCTGTAACAAGCCGGGAGCAGACACACTGAATAAAATTCTAACTGGCAAAAAACTTTAGTAGCTGTTAATTTCTTTTTGTGCTGAAGTCATCTAGGTGAACTTGAACCCTGGGAATTTGGGTCATTTGGAACAGTGAGCTAATAGGAAGTGAGAATTGAGGCTATGGTCTCTTCCTCATGAAAGATGAACGCATTTAAATGGAAGAACTGATGATCATTAAGTGGCGTCCCCGCGGCGGGTGTGTGCCGTGTCCCTGCGGCGGGTGTGTGCCGTGTCCCCGTGGCGGGCGCGTGGCGCGTGTTGTCATTTACCTGCTCTGTCTACAGGTGTCTGTTCTATTAACTGTACAGAGGCAGTGAAGGTGTAAGTGAAGTTCAGATATCATCCATCCTGTTTTACAGACAAAGCCACCAGTCAGCTGCTGCTGGAGACGGACTGGGAATCCATCCTGCAGATCTGCGACCTCATCCGGCAAGGAGACACGCAGTAAGTCCTCATCACGCTGGCACCATGTCACCAGGCTGTACTGAATATTCATACCAGAGATATAAGAACGCTTTTTTCCTCACTCTCAGGGCTAAATACGCAATCGCTGCCATCAAGAAGAAGCTAAATGACAAAAATCCACACGTGGCCCTCTACGCCCTCGAGGTAAGAGCTGCTGGGTTCATCATGATCAACGCTATAGGAGACAGAATCTCAGTATTTGATGAGGAAATGCTTTGATGGTTCTTACTTAAGTGACTTGTCTTCTAACCAGGTTCTGGAGTCCGTGGTGAAGAACTGTGGCCAGACGGTTCATGATGAAGTGGCGAGTAAGCAGACCATGGAGGAACTCAAGGACTTGTTCAAGGTAGAGTTTTATTACACTTCATCTGATTATAGAAGATATTTAAACGTTCCTAAATATTTCTTTTATTTGGATAACATCAGGTTCGTGATGTAGCTGCAGCACTAAAGCGTGTACATGTGACCTGGCAGCAGTTTATTACTTTTTTTAATCTCCTCCAATTCCCCTGCTGAGAAAAGTAGGACAGTCCAAAGATGAGTTTGGGTGCAGAAGAGGGAAAAGGATACTGAGTCAGGGTTAATGGTTGCTATGGTTACCTGAAGGTTTAGCAAAAACGATTTAGTTCTCTATGCAAGTTATGTGATATAAGTTGTATATTATATTTTGGCACAATTGCACAGCAGGTAGCATTTGCGTCTCACAGCTTCAGGTTCCCCAGTTCGATCCTCAGCTCTGGTTAGTCCTCCTACAGACGTTCACCAGCCAAACATCTTTGCGCTGACGAAGCCATTGTCCCCTTTGTAGAAAGAAAGATCCCTAAAATTCAGCTCTTATCCAGTTTACATTGACCTTTTCAAAGTGTAACTAATAAGATGAGCCCTCATATGTGACGTAGCAAAGACACGACTCGCTAGTTACAGTGGAGGAACTGCTAAGTATTTACCTGTCTCAGTATTTATTGGGACTTTTAAAAACATCAGACTTGTGTTTTGTCCTTCCTAGAATAGCTGTGGAAGCAGTCGTCATGGCTCCGTAGCTCTCGGATGAGGTTGAACTCGTCGTTGTTTTGTCGCGACAGTACGCCTCATGCACCCCGTGTCTTCTCCTAACTTCTCCAAAGGAAGCCAGAAGTTACTTTTTTGTTGTTGTTGTTGAGATTTTTTTTTTCTTGCTTTAGAAACATGCTGAATGAGCTAGCCTTATGAATCATCTGTGGTTGAATCTATGTTGAGTGCCTTGATGATGACGTAGCACCGCTTCAGCCTTGCGTCTAAAAACACTTATCGTCCCTAACCCCGTGTCCGTGTGGGTTTCTTCCGGGTTCTCCGGTTTCCTCACACGTTGCGAAAGCATGCCAGTAGGTGAACTGTCCTGCCAAATTACCTCCCGATTCATGCGAATGAATGTGTGAATGAAATTTTGCTGAGCAGTACCACATTTGTTTGCTTATATTTTAACCTAATGTAGTCACGATTTGTATAATATACAGATCGAAACACACTCGTGTCAAACCTTTACATCTTACGCTTATATTTATACTACATTTAATATTCCACATTTACAGTAGTGTAGAATTTCACCTGTGCAGAAATGTATAATGTAGTTTGTACTAAACAGTATATTATAATAGTAATGGTAGCATACTGTTAGTAACACACTCTTCAGTAGTGTATATTTATACCACAGTGATGTTAAATTCTCAATTCTGATTGGTCAGAGGTTCATATTAATGCCTTTGTTTTATATTATTGTTTTTATAGAAACAGCTAAAGCACAGGGTCTTGTATAGCGGAAGCTCCACATAAGTCTAATAATAAATGGATTGCTGTTTAATAAGTTATTTCCTCTTATTATTTACGTTATAGCAGTTATAAGCAGTCGTTCTCTCACCTTCTCTTGACATTAATAAGATGTTAATAAGATGAAAGCGCAAACTCCTTTATTCCAAAGCGAGCGCTTTAATATAAACCTGTGATTTGCAGCTGCACTACTGTCAGAGCTGCTGTTATAGAAAATTAATCAACACCTTCTGACCAATCAGAATCCAGAATTCAGCAGTGCTGTGGTGTATCTGTAGGTCTGGTTATTGTATAGATAAATGCATGTTTGTACTGACACACAAAAAATCAGTCATAATAATGCAGGCTAGTCAGGACAATAATGATTTGTTAGCTAGCAATGTTAATTACGTTAAATTATAAGAATATTTGGCTTTGAGGAGCATCACGCCACCAAGAAGTGTATAAATCAAGTAGAGCGTTTAGCAACGAAGATTTTTTCTGGTTGCTGAATGTGAAACATGCATGGGCTAAATTATAACTCTTTTAAAATGTTCCTGAGTTCTCTGAGTGCTTAGAGATCTGGAAAAACATCAGACACTGTTGTGACATGAGGTGAATTCATGATACTGTTATACGGTATACACTATCGTTCCTCTGTTCTGTATTCGGGAGGCTGTTACTCCTCTGGTGTTATGATCCTACTCTTCCTGATGAGTCATACTGCACTTTACTTCCTGGTTGTGTCATCGTGTCACATGTCCTCTCGGTTCTTAAAGCTCAGGGGAGTTCCAGCAAGTGTCAGAACGAGAAATGCCTTTTAGCTTTGTGGATTGTCCAAAATCAAACTGCTGATGAAACCTGACGTAAAAGGTAATATCTGTGGATCAGAGTGGATCGATTTAAAAAAAAAAAAAAAAAAAAAAGAGAGTTGAGTATTTAATAATAGAAGGCTTTTTATTTGTTAGTATGTCAGGATGACACATTTTCATATTTAGCTGCTCGTGTTTACAACGTTCACAAAGTGAAAAGGTTTTTGTTAAATGTCTAACAGTAATAAGTCAAGGTGGACTTGCCTGTGGTCTTATAGTCTTGAGGTTTTACCTGAGGTTGTGGATTGATGAAACATTTTCGAGTACCACAAGTCTAATTGCCTCGACATACTGCTCGCTCAGTGCGTTTTCACATATGGATTATTTAGTCCATTTCAATTAAATCGCAGTGTGTTGCCCTCCATGTTTGTGGTCCCAGTCTCATTCTGCCTTTAAGTGAATCCTAGTGCAGGTTGATTTGCGATGAAAATGTGAGAAGGATAGTAGAGAAAGTGAACTGTGTGTTATGGGTAGTGTGTCGCATTCTCGACATGTGGGATGGTAAATTAAGTGACAGCTCGGAATATGATGTCTTCTAGATATCTAGGCCCAAGAAGACAAAGAGCAAAGAAATGCTGTGTACATTTAGCAAGCTACTATTGTTACGACTTGCGTATCTGACGCTGTATTTGTGTCCAGTGAATGAAGGGAAATATTTGTGAGTAGAACACAGACACGCCTCTTGCCACGTGTCCCTAAGCACTGAATTGCATAGAAAACAGATGTCAAAGCCAAAAGTTTTAGATTGAGCTGGATGACTGAAAATCCTGTACACTCTTGTCCCTTTGTGTTGATGTGACACGTTCTCTGCTGTCCTCAGAAGCAAACTGAGCCGAACGTCAGGAACAAGATCCTGTACCTGATCCAGGCCTGGGCCCACGCCTTCCGCAACGAGCCCAAGTACAAAGTGGTCCAAGACACTTACCAGATCATGAAGGTGGAAGGTACACAAAGCACAGCTGGCATAAACAACAGAGTTTTAAAATATAAAGCAAAGCAGCACATCTGATTGAATTCTCCTGCGCTCCCTCAGGTCATGTGTTCCCGGAGTTTAAAGAGAGCGACGCCATGTTTGCTGCAGAGAGGGTGAGCGATCCTGCTAGAGAGACAGTGACAGGGCCACGGATTGTGATTATATTATGTGTATTATGTGGACGGTGATAATGGTGTGTCTCCTTTTCAGGCCCCTGATTGGGTGGATGCCGAGGAGTGCCACAGGTGCAGAGTTCAGTTCGGAGTGATGACTCGAAAGGTAAACGCAGAGAGCTTGTTTGTCTTTATCTGTCCTGACTTAGTGAGTTGCATTAGGTGAGTCAGAAACCTGTACGCAGAGCCATGTGGTGATAATTTTGAGTAATTTTATAGACTTAAGTGTGCGTTAAAGTTTCCTTCACTAATTGAATAACAGAACGTCTTCCTTTTCAGGCTAACTGTCAAAACACAGGCAGCCAATTTAGTCAATTAACCAAGCAAGTCTATGCTGTTTTGTGCATTATAATCATTTACTATCTCAGAGGGAACAAATATGAGCAGTAGCACTACATTATGCATTCATATTGCGTAGAAGAAACATTTTAGATTGGTTTTTATTTCTCACAGTAATGCATTATGTGTTACATTCCTTACCTAGGTTTTACTTTTCTTACAAATCCACCATCTTCAGTTTCAAATCGAAAATGGCTTCCTATTCTCTATATATGCTCACTACATAGGGAATAACATAATGGCATTGTGGATTCTATGCAGGACCCTTTATGTGCAATGAAAAGCCATTTGACGTGCGACATTAATCAGAGAAAGTATTGGCACCCTTGAATTTGTTTGGGTCCACTTGCCATCATTACTGCAGGCTGACAAACTTACTGCAGTCTCTTTGGTTTAGACAAGCAGAAGCACCACACCATGGATCTATAATAATGTAAAATAAGCTATATTTCCTGTCAGGCCAGAGAATATGGAGTATTTTACTAATCCAGTGGGGTCTGGAGCTGCACAATGGGTCTGTAAAACATGTGCTGCATTCGACTAAAGGTTGTAACTCATAATTTATGACCTCTGACTAGGAAAAACCAAAGAAAATGCTCCCTTACTCCATTATTATCAAAGCTATTACATTTATTACCCAGTTCTTATAGTTGGTAGCCCATATGATTGTTCACTTGTATTGAATGGCTTTAATCCAAACCTCAATAACTCGAAAACAGGTTGTCCTTTATATTATGTAATATTGTGATCTGTTCAGGAATGAAAAGGGCTCCAGGGCACAAACGAACAACCGAAATATTTCTGTACGTATTTAAATAATGAGCTTAATATATACGTAGTTGGATTAGGTTAATCAGTAAATCTGTACCGAGGAGGATGGTGGAATTTATTTTAATTAAATTTAATCGATTTGTTGCATAACAAGTGCTAATTTCACCAGCTACTGGCGCTGCTAATAACAGGGTAGGTGTGAACTATGAGTAGCCTGATAAGTAATATCGGAGCGGTGTTGGTGTTTTCTGACGCGCGGTGTTTCTCCTCCCTCAGCACCACTGCAGGGCGTGTGGACAGATCTTCTGTGGCAAGTGCTCCTCCAAATACTCCACTATCCCCAAGTTCGGCATTGAGAAAGAGGTGCGAGTGTGTGAGCCCTGCTTCGAGCACCTCAACAAGTAAGTCAGAGTGGAAACGAGACAACACACATACACACACACACACACACACACACCGATGCCTGTACTATTGTTTTTCCAGTTCTGGTTTTTTATATGGCTGAAGGATGCTGCTGTGAGGCATTTCCTTGACATTCATGTTCTGAATCTTCATGTTTAAAAGACAAGACCGTTCACAAGCACTTAGTATTACAAGACACGTATCACTCCATCATGCCGTATTTCACAGCTGTATCCCTACACACTGCATTTCACATTTTTGATTCGTCCCTGTGAAGTCATGTGTTCAAAGTGTTTTGTGTTTCTTCTGCAATTTACTAGTCTGTGTGTGTCTCCTGATCCCTTCTCCTCACCAGCCACCCCTCCCTCTCTCCCCCTTCTAGGAAAGCCGAAGGGAAGAGCAGCAGCAGCAGCAGCAGCAGCAGTGGGCAGTCCGAGCTGCCGCCCGAGTACCTGACCAGCCCTCTGGCTCAGCAGTCTCAGGTCGGTGCTCTCACTTCGAGCGTCTTTTGTGCTCACCTGAATAAAAAGTGGCTCATGCAACATGCGTACTGTAACCATGACAACGCTATTACCCATCCTAGGTAGTATCGGCTAAATAACTAGCCTAGCTTACTGTTCAGAGATTAAATAAAGAGTGGTTTAACTCGACAAGGAGGTCGTTTGTCTTTACTGTAGCTTTGGAGGCAGAAATTGTTTAGTATTATTGGATTATTGTTAGTTCCATGGCAACATTTGGAATATTTCCAATAAAATATTTTCCATTCGACATGTCATAACTCTTCTCATGTTCTCACTAACAAGGCTGAGTTTTCACCAGCGCTTGTTTGTTTTGCTTGCTTGTGACCTGATTGCTCAGGTAATAACAAGCATTCGATGTGTGTTTTTCTGAAAAGTTTGGAGGCACTCTGCTATCATGAAAAACACAGACAGCATTCCCCTCGCCTTGCAGTCAGACTCATTGCTGCTGATGGTGTTTGTTCATCACTGCTATTGCACCCCAAAGTCTTTACAGCTGCTCATGGGAAACATGCCTATTAGGAGCATGATCTTACTGTACTTTTTTTAAATTAAATAATTTGATTATTTTTCTTTAACATATTAAATTCTAGCAGTCAATGGTAAGCCATGCCCCAATTTTGCACCCTTTCTGTCTTCTCTCCTGTTTATTTATGGATGTGCTGAGTTTATTTGGCTGCTCTGCTTCCCCAGATGCCCCCTAAGAGAGACGAGGCAGCGCTGCAAGAGGAAGAGGAGCTGCAGCTGGCCATTGCTCTGTCTCAGAGTGAAGCTGAGGAGAAGGAGAGAATGGTGAGATGTGCATGCAGTCGTTCTCTCTAGTGGTCCTACAACATGTCTATAGAAATGGTGGGGAAATAGAGAATGAAGCATCATGCATGCAGTTATATATGCTCTGTTTCTTTTTGTCTTTTTCAGAGGCAGAAGAGCTCGTACCCTGTGTACCCCAAAGCTGACCCGACTCCGGTGACCTCCTCCGCTCCGCCCGTCAGCACTCTTTACTCCTCTCCTGTGGTAAGGGTCTGGATGGTATACGAAGAATATGCGAAATATGGTTTTAGGTGCTATAATGAGAGATGTTTGTACAGTAATCAGTAATTTGTGTGAAAAATATTGTGTAGTCGTGGGTAAAGACTTTTTTCTTGACATTCTGTGATCGTTTATCTACCTTGCCTCCTCTCTCTTTAGAACTCCTCTGCTCCTTCGGCTGAAGATGTTGACCCTGAGGTAAGTATCTCCTCACAAGATGGTGTTTCTGCTTCAGCATGCAGCTTAGCACGATGTCTCCTTTGTATACTGTGATGATGATGTTTATATTCATCTTTTCCAGCTGGCCCGTTATCTGAATAGGACTTACTGGGAGAAGAAGCAGGAGGAAGTGCGCAAGAGTCCCACCCCCTCTGCTCCTGCTCCAGTGCCACTGGCTGAACCGATGCCAGTCAGCCAGCCAGTGGAAAGCCACGCCCCCGTTCAGCCCATCAACATAGTGGAGGTACATTAAGTGTTAAGTGTGTGCTGTGTTTAAAATACGAAGCTGTTCCAGGAAGTTCTTTTCATTGTGCACCTTTTTTGTGTAAGCTTTTTCTCATTATACAGAAGATCACGGAAGTGAATAAGTTCTTACTCTAAGTAACAAAGCGTGACCTTAGTGCAGCTGATTTGTGATGCGCTTCCACAGCAGCAGTACCAGAACGGAGAATCAGAGGAGAACCACGAGCAGTTCCTCAAAGCTCTACAGAACGCCGTCACCACCTTCCTGAACCGCATGAAGAGCAACCACATGCGCGGGCGCAGCATCACCAACGACAGCGCTGTGCTCTCCCTCTTCCAGTCCATCAACAACATGCACCCGCAGCTGCTGGAGCTCCTCAACCAGCTCGACGAGAAGAGACGTGAGTCAACTCATGGTCACGCCTCGCACCATTCTTTTCCACATGGGCTCTGCATGTTAAATGTTACAGTTACATGTTAATATGGCAGTTGTGTTAACTGGTATCTAGTGTCCAATTTGTTCCAAGTGTATTGAGTTCAGGACTGATTTTTTTTTTCATTGCTTATGGGGGAAAAACATCCGTCTAATATTTCTTAAGTAAGATTAGAACATTATTATGGAAACCCTGAACTGCAAAGTGTTGAAAAACATGAATTAACTGTTTCAGTATTACATCATAAAAATAAAGTAAATAGTGTTTTACATCTTATTTACAAAGAGGAATGATTAAACACATCGCTCACTTTACATGAAGCACTCAGTGATGACATTTGTTTCTCTTTCACCTGTAGTGTACTATGAGGGGCTGCAGGATAAGCTGGCGCAGGTTCGGGATGCACGGGCCGCTCTGAACGCTCTGAGGGACGAGCACCGTGAGAAACTGCGCCGTGCCGCAGAGGAGGCTGAGAGACAGCGGCAGATCCAGCTCGCCCAGAAACTCGAGATCATGAGGCAGAAGAAACAGGTGAGTGCCATGTGATCGAATTAACATAAATCTCGTGGACCAGCATTATCAAAAGGTGGAAAATCTTTTCAATTCTTTTCATACATTAAGAGACGAGAGTTTAGGAGGATTAGGAAAGTTGTGTTCTTTGCCTTAGAATGCTTAATTACTATTGAAAAATTTAAACTGAGTTTCTTTGTGACTTCCCTAATATTTATCCGCATACACGTGGACTCTTCTCATCTTGCTCATGGGTGAGAGGCGATTGTTGATCAGTCACATTCCTTATCGGTTGCAGGAGTATCTGGAGATGCAGAGACAGCTGGCTATTCAGCGTCTGCAGGAGCAGGAGAAGGAGCGGCAGCTGCGTCTGGAGCAGCAGAAACACACCATCCAGATGCGTGCTCAGATGCCCGCCTTTTCCCTGCCTTATGCCCAGGTGAGCTCTGTCCACTGAATCCACACAGTCTGTTGACCTGTTTAGAGCAAATCTGTCTCTGTCATGTGGAGACGTTTCTGTGCCAGAGCAAAAAGCAGTCACAGCAGGGAAACTATTGCTTTTCATTAGTGATATGGAGAAAACTTTACACACTGAAAAGCAAAAGTCACTTTGATCGTTTGTCACTGAAAAGATAGAATGGGATTGTGGTTGTTTTTTTAAGCATTAAAAGCAGAATTTATGCCAGAAATGAATGTAATAAACAGTCTGTTTACTTGATGAATATGTTTCTTAATTGTGTTTTTGACTACCTTTAGTTTCGAGCGTAATTTTTTTTAAATAATGGTGCAATAAAAATCAGTAAACATCAGTGAAAATGGTGGCTTGGGTTGCATGTGTAAGGCTGTAAAATGCACGTTTATGGTTAAATGTGAGGTTTCGTTCATTGTGCTCACATCCCAGCATCAATCCCACATATTGCTGTACTGTCTGGAGTTTTGATGTGTTTTGTGTGCCACAGATGCAGTCTCTGCCGCCTAACGTGGCAGGAGGGGTGGTGTATCCACCCGCTGGTCCCCCCAGTTACCCCGGCACGTTCAGCCCTGCTGGCTCAGTGGAGGGCTCTCCCATGCACGGGGTCTACCTGAACCAACCCGGGCAGGCCGGGGGAGGACCCTACCAGGCCATGCCGGTGTCGGCTACGGGTGAGCAGATGGTTAAATCTGAAATTATTGAAACCATTGTGTTTGATGTTGTGTCTGAAGTATGCTTTCTGCGTCTTTGTAACCTCATGAATGTGAGTTCCTCATAGACTTAGCTGGATTTATAGTTTTTGAAAAAATACTAATGCAGATTGTGTTCCATTTCACATAGATCCCAACATGGTGAACGCCTACATGTATCAGACCGCAGGTACCGGAGGGCAACCCGCTGCTCCTGGTCAGGCTCCACCCCCTAACACCAGCCCTCCATACACTAACTACCAGCCCACTCCGACACAGGGCTACCAGGTAAGAGGCAACACTTGTGGAATACCAAAGTCTTGGAACAGACCACCTTTTGGAAATTTTAACAAAAATCTATCATTTACCTTTGATAAAATTTCTTGCATTGGTTTTGTCTTAAAATTCGAAAATTATTTGAGCTGGCATTTATATAGAATCCGATCTCTGGTCCATTGAAATACCACACCATATGCTCAAAGTGACTTGCTCCCTGGGCTGGGTGGCAAGAACGTGATTGGTTGAAATTGCCACACCTTTGACTAGCATTGCACAGGAGTTAAAAAAAAAAAAACTGATTAAATGATTATATGAAAATTATTGAGATGCCACTCAATAATTTTAAAGTACTTTCACACACACACACTGTTCAGTCTGTTTGAAAGGAACCCTGGTGTGTTCTCACCCTCCGAGTGGTTCTTTCGGAAGTTGAGAACACAGCAATCACACTCGGGTGTGGACTAAAACAACCGATCTGAGAGATTCTGAGCAAGGTGGTCTCGGTCCGCTTGAACATGACTCAGTTTGATTCTGAATCGATTCAACTGAAAGGACGTGAAGAAAACATGCTGTGTGTTTTGGGTTGCAGCTATTGTGTTTTTGTGAATGTGAGCTGCTAAATTGAGCCAAATGACAGAGCATTTTTGGGCTGATAGGTGTGAAAGTGACTTAAGTGTCAAGAAAACCATCTGCATTATGACTTACAGCTTCTGTCTCAGGTTTGAAATGGTACAGTTTAAACCAGAACCTCTGTTTCTTCATTGCAGAATGTGGCGTCTCAAGCGCCTCAGAGTTTGCCCCCGATGTCCCAGGCTGCCCCGACCAACGGCATGGCCTACATGGGCTACCAGCCGTACAGCATGCAGGTCAGGATTCTCACACAGCGAATATAACATTCTCCTTCAGATCTATAGCATGACCTAATGCCCAGGGGAAAAAAAAAAAAAAAAAAGAGTTATACAGCTGTCTTGCACTATGATGAGTGAATGAGATTTAAATTTAAATGTTGTACTGCTCTCGTTCTTATAGAACATGATCTCAGCACTTCCTGGGCAGGACCCCAACATGCCTCCTCAGCAGCAGTACATGCCTGGCCAACAACCCATGTATCAGCAGGTGAGGTCATAATACAGTGTGCTACCTTATTAATTAAACTTATTAACACTTGTAGACGTTCTAAGCATCTGTTTTTATACATTTGGAAAAAAATAAGACGCGATAAATCCGATGATGTAGCAGATACATGTTCAAAACATCACACTACTATATTATTAATATGGTGATGTGTGCTGTGACAGACCAGTTCTGCCCTGACAAGCATAAAAATTACACTCTGAATTGTAACACAGCCTTTAGGAAGAAGTTCTAGATATTTAAGTGCTTAGCAACCACAGAGATGCTTTTCCAGTTACTATGACAACTAGGAACTCTCAAAACAGCATATTAGCATTAAAAAAAATTGTGCTAGCTATGGTAGTAGGACAGTATACCATTTTATACTGTCATTTTATTCCTCTTATACCACAATGAGTTTTCTTTAATTAATTCTGAATGACAAGTCATACTTTTTATTTATTTATTTATAGCTATGTTTAATGTGAAAAAAGTTTGTTCCTGTTCTCACTTAGGGTCCCTCACCTCTGTCTTTTTTTTTTTTTTTTTTTTCCTCTGTAACTTAATAAGACAAAAAAAACCCCTCAGCTTGTCTTTGCGAGAAACCGCAAAGTGTAAACTCGTCTGTCCTGAGGATGTCGGAACAGTTACAGCTTTACCTCTGTCTTTCACAAAGCGCTGACACTGGAGACTCCTTCCATAAATGTTAAATAAACATCACCTTACAGAAAGCTTCAACGATTTTACACGTTTTTTTAATCGGTTTATGTGGAGCATCTGCCGTACAAGTCCCTCTGAATGAGCTGTTACTGTACAGTAACGTGCATTAATATTAACACACATTAATATTAACCTGCTGTTATAGAAAAATAATCAACACCACCGGACCAATCAGAATTGAGAATTCCACACCACTGTGGTATAACAATAGATGGAAACGCGTATGATTTTAGGTTTTGCTTTCTTTTTATTTGTAAATTGACCTTTTTTTTGGGCAAAGAAATGAAACATGGCATCTTTCCTGTTAACCCACTTTTGTTCTCTCTCGCTCTCTGTGTGTGTGTGTGTGTGTGTGTGTGTGTGTGTGTGTGTGTGTGTGTGTGTGTGTGTGTGTGTGTGTGTGTGTGTGTGTGTATGCAGATGCCGCCCCCTGGTGGTCCTCAGCAGCAGGCACAGCAGCCCCAGCAGCCCCCAGCAGGCAGCGCTGAGGCTCAGCTCATCTCCTTTGACTAAAACTCCATATTCTCTCCTGATCCACCACACTACAGTCAGCCCTCTGCTGTTTTTCTCCTGTAACCCCACACACACTCAGTCCACTTGCAATATTTCTGTGACCATCTATTGATGAAAACGTCCTGGTTATCAGAAACGAGACTCTTTTCGCTGCTGGTATGATCGATCTCTCTCTCTCTCTCTCTCTCTCCCTCTCTCTCTCTCTCTCTCTCTCTCTCTCTGCTTTACATGGAGAGAAGGCTAGAAATGGTTCTTAAATCCTTCAACGCCTCTCTCGAAATGTATGTAGTGTTTCCTTATGAAACACCTCTTAGCTAGTCATTCGTATCCTTGAATATTAACAAAATATGTATTAAAAGACAGCGAATAAGACGTGACCATCTCATATTTTTCTAAAGTCGACCTGCATGTGTTCAGTCGTTCTTTACGGCGTCTCCACCCCGATCAAGTGAACGTGTTTTAATTTAATTAGAGAAGCTTCCGAATGGCTTTAACAAGTTATCTATCAAGCGATTCGGGGAAAGAGCGCCTGATCCAGGATCATGTCCGAGAGCGAGGGCTGATCGTAGATCAGATTTCTCACTCTGGTGCTTGTTATAAATATGGTGTCTTCGAGTGCTGCCTCTCACCTCTGTCACAGACACAAATCCCGACATTCCAGAGCAGCGTTCACCTCAGAAATCCCATTGTACGAGTCAAATTCCAAAAGATCTGGACTTTCTCTGCATTTAGGATCATTGTCACAGAATCCTAGCTAATAATCGTCGCAATCTCGGCTTTCGTAGATTATATTAAATAGATGGGACTGGTGCTGTATAGCCTCTTTTTTTTTTTGCATTTAGTGCTGATTTGTACAAAAAGATTTCGTCGTGCGTTTAAAAATAAATAAATAAAAAAAATAAAGTTTTGCCAGATTTAACATCAGGCTTCAGGACACGACTGATTTCACAATAAAAGGAAAATCAGAATGCCAGGACATCACAGAGATGAAGAAAATCCTGTTTTTTCTCACTTAGTTAAACGGGCGGCTCTGTAGAGAGCGATGCGAGCGGTAAAGCAGGATCGTATTGTGATTCAGATGAAGGATGTATCGAACGTCGCTTTAAAAAAACGGACTTGTACTGCATGTTTGTAACGTCCATCGACCAGTGAGCAGTTCTGTAACCCTTTAATGCCGTCTGTGGACAGCTTCGTTCCATCATACTGATCTGTACGACTCCGGGAAAGAGTTTTAAGATTATATTTAATAAATATCTCATTCTTTTATTGTGCACTTTTTGGCAGTGTGTCTTTTATTGTGTCTGAAGTAACATGAAAAACGAATGAAGGGTAGACATGTGGAGTTAGTTTTGTGTTTAAAAGAAAACAGCAAAGAAATAAAATCAAATAAATATTAATTTAAAAAAATAATATTAATATTTAATAAAATAAAAGAATGCCACCTATTTTGTGGTAATCAAATAAGTAAATATTAATTTTAAAAAAGTTTCATATTTAATAAAATAAAAGAACGCTACCTATACTGTAATTTAGGGAATAATTGTCGAAGGAATATTTATATATATATATTGTTCTGTATTATTTATTTATTTATTTATTTCAAATTTTGGTATTGTATTCTTCCTTGATATTTGGCACTTTTTTTTTCTTTTTTTTTTTTTTATTTTACACTTTGAATGTCTGGAATTGGAATTTGGAGAAAAGAAGTCCACTAACCTTTAGGTTTGACTGAAACTGTGGCATTTGGTCATTACTCCTTTATTTAGGACCAACAGTTGTACAGTTTCCAATAAGTGACAGAAAAAAGGTGGAGTAAATTGATGGAATTTTTTTTAAAAACAAAAGTCTGATTTAATTCTCATTAAGTTTATTTTTAGTTTATTATATCTGTTTTCACATTTTAATTTATCTGATATGTAATACACTATATGGCCAAAAGTTTGTGGACCCCTGACCATCACCCATATGTTGTTCTTCCCCAAACTGGTGCCACAAAGTTGGAAGCACACAATTGTATAGAATGTCTTTGTAAGCTGTAACATTACAATTTTTCTTCACTGGAACTAAGAGGCCCAAACCTGTTCCAGCATGACAATGCCCCTGTGCACAAACTGCGCTCCATGAAGACATGGTGTGTGAAGGTTGGAGTGGAAGAACTCGAGTGTCCTGCACAGAGCCCTGACCTCAACCCCACTAAACACCTTTGGGATGAACTGGAACACCAACTTCATACCTATCCTCCTCGCTCGACATCAGCGCCTGACCTCACTAATGCTCTTGTAGCTGAATGAACACAAATCCCCACAGCCACGCTCCAAAATCTAGTGGAAAGACTTTGCAGAGGAGTGGAGGATAACAGCAAATTGGGACTAAATCTGGAATGGGATGTTCAACAAGCAGATTCAGTATGAAAGTTATGGTCAGGTGTCCACATACTTTTGGCCATATAGTGTATTTTGCTTGTGGTTTTGTAATATGAATACTTTTGGCACAAAATTAACTCCATATATGAAGGACAGCAGGACAAAAAGTTGAGCTGGAGCTGATCAACAAGATGTGTTTAAAGGTTACAGTATCTGATTTTATTAAAAAAAAAAAAAAAACCTACAAGATCTTCACTCTGAAATGGACCAGCTGTACATCACAGTTTTCTGAAGATCAGGCATTTGTTACTTTCTTGCATCTCGATCTGGTGGAGACACAACAGGTATGTTAAAACCGCTGTGTGTTTATACAAGTGTGTAAGTACTGAATTCTGAATATTGCATACACTGTACTAAATGTGTTCAGTATCATATTTGTTCTTCAGTACACATGAGAGTAAAGCATTTGGAGTGTGTTTGGAAAAGGTGAAGTGGTCATGTGGTGGCCATTTGTTCTGTTTTTAAGAGGGGCTAAAGGGAGGGCAGTGCCACTGTGGTCCCCCTAAATATAAAATTACTGACTCCATTTTAGGGGTGAGATCAAAGTGAGCAGAACAAGTAAAGAATAAAACACTTGGGTGTGTGCTGTTGTAGAAAAATAATGAACGATAGGGTGGTGTAATGAAGCAGAGTATTAAT
The DNA here is from genome assembly GCA_022758105.1 of Pangasianodon gigas. Classification (NCBI taxonomy): domain Eukaryota; kingdom Metazoa; phylum Chordata; class Actinopteri; order Siluriformes; family Pangasiidae; genus Pangasianodon; species Pangasianodon gigas. The sequence goes on along the minus strand of CM040476.1, from coordinate 3,877,485 downwards.
TACTACTCCAAAGCTAATTGTTTTCCAATAACAATAATTTGCCAAATGACTGCATTTTTCTTAATGATAGAACAAGACATACATTTTATCCGTTTATAGCTATGTTTAATGTTGTGGAACATCAACACAACAAGTTAGTTCCTGTTCACACTTACGTTCTAGCAGCTACAAACAGTCGTTCCCTCACCAGCCTCTCCTCTTTTCTCTCTCTTGATGTTAATAAAAGCAGCTTCTCATCTTACTAAGACTCACAAAGCAAAAGGCTTTCACGTGGAGGAAATCGTAAAGTTACAGCTTTACCTCTGACTGTAACAAGCCCTGACGCTGGAGACTCCTTTCATAAAGGTTAGAAATAAATATCTCCTTACAGAAAGTAGCAACATATCAATGATTCAAAATTTTTTGTTGTTAAATAACTTTTTTTTGGAAAATCTGTTTATTATTATGAGATTTAGATTATGTGGTCCATCCACAATGCAAGTCAATGTGTAAATTGTGAATGAAATTATGATAATCACCGCCTTCTGGCCAATCAGAATCGAGAATTCAACAGGGCTGTGGTATAAAGGGAAAGTCATTTTCAAAGTACGTGAAATGGTAATTAAATATGTGCAAGGGAGAAATGTATTTTCTAAAATAAAATATTTTCTTTCTAGCTGTTACACACCATTCTCTCCAGACGTAACCCGTTCCCAAACGCAAGCTGTCTCAGCACATCAATGTCTGGAAGACCCCACTCTGGATTCCTGGCCAAGAGTTTACAGGCAGAATGTTACATTATTAATATAAAATATAGTTTTAGTACAATTGAGAACATATAGAGAATTCAGGCTGGGTGTGAACACTCACATTTCCCGCAGTTTCTGGTCTAATTCTTCATTGCAGCTTGGGATGATTGTTCCGTTGATGGCATACGGCTGAAAATGAGTTAAAAGCAATATAACATTAATGGCATTAACATAAAAACCACAATACTGTTGAAATATGGGCCAGGTACAGAAAACACACTGTAGACTCCAAAATTTTTGGCACCTTTCAAAAGAATGCACAAAAATGATTGTATAAAATAATCAATATAAACGTTGCACGCAATCATTCAAACTTTCTGGAGTTTTCTGTTTATGTAACTTTTATGGAAGGAGTCTCCAGTGTCAGTGCTTTGTAACAGTCAGAGGTAAACTTTAGGTTTTCAGATACGGAAAGAACCGAGGACAGCAGTTTCTCTGTAACAGGCTTATTAACTTCACGAGAAGATGAGGTTTATAGCTGCTAATAACATAAGTGATGTATGTATAAATTGAAAAAAACTTCTTTAATAAATAAAAAAATTAGAATTGTTGACGGATTGCTGTGGTATAAGAGGAGCAGAAACAGCAAAACATACTTCCGGATGTGTTGTGATAGGAAAATAATGAAAGTCAAGGTGATAACAGTAACTCTGCTTCATCGCATCACAACATCATTGATTATTTTCCTATAACAGCACAACACTGAGTGTTATATTAAGTGTACATGTTAAAGCTCAAAAAAAAAAAAATCACTGCATTCATTTTTAGAAAGGGTGCCAATAATTCTGGAGTATGATTTTATGCTTTTTGTAAAAACACAAAACATTAGGTTATGTCTTATGAATGTAGTTGCTTGTATTTCCTCACTCCATAAGTCATTAAGATGCCGTTCTGCTTCAGAATCTGTCCAGATCCTTTAAAGACACCCTGTGGGAACAGGACGAGTAGTTATAACACGTGTAATAAACATGTACGATTCTTAACTCACAAACAATTTACTAAATTAAAAAAGTACTCAATATTAAATAGAGCAGGTGAACTTTACCTGTGCAGTGCTGAAGCCGCTGTACTGCAGCAGATTAATCGCTATGACGACATCACAGGAAGTTTGTGGGAGCCCCGCCCATTTCTCCCATGGTTCCCTGGCATCCAGGAACACCGGCTCCAGCACTGACTTCACCCTGGTGGCGTTAATGTAAGCCCGGATACTGCAGTGCAGACGGGAATCACGTTCTATAATCACGTGCATTAGCTGGAGTTTTGGTAACAGATTTTTTATATAAATCCTCATTAAAGGAATACTCTAGAATTTACTTTCTAATTTCTATCCACCACAACTGTCACTTCTGTGTGAAAAACACAATGTTTTTTTTTTTTACGTTTCCATGCACTTTTTTACGTTTCCCTGAAAAAAACCCCCAGAAACCCCATTTATTTGAACCTCACTTATAATGGACGTCTAAGGGCAGTTGTTGAATTTTGTCCATAAATGTAAAATATGCGACTATATAATATGAGCCTATATGAGCCTATCCCAGGGGGCAAGGCAGGGGACACACTGGACAGGGTGCCAACCCATTGCACAATCACACACACACTCTATCAACAATTTGGAAATGCCAGTCAGCCTATAACACACGTCTTTGGACAGGGGGAGGAAACCAGAGTAGCTGGGGAGAAAATGCAAACTCCATGCATGCAGGGCGGAGGCAGGATTCGAACCCCCAAACGTGGAGGTGCTAACCAGTAAGCCACCGTGCTCCCCAATCTACAAACTGCCCTTAGGCTTCCATTATAAGTGATTTTTGAGTTAACAAATTTTCTGTTTTTTTGTCAGTACAGGTAAAGGTCAAATCCTTTCTGTCATAATTTCATATACGCTACAGATACGGTGCATAGAGATTATGTTGAAATGTGCTGGAGTATTCCTTTAATTGTGGTTAAATACATTATGTATCTCAGCAGTGGCTCGTAACCATAGATTTTGGTGGTGCAGGATGACATTAATACCGACCAAAGTCAAGAAACCATCACTCTTGAATGATTCTATAGGCTATGTGAATTTTTTAGACTAACCCCATGATAGTCGAAAGTTGATAGTCGAAAACATGCAGTTATTCTGCACATAGTCTAAAGCACGGTTTTAGACAAACCTTAGTTCAACTGTGTTTGATACAGCAGGTGAGTAGACATTTTTCTTCTTTTGCTCAGCCTTTACGTGGGAAACGAGGTCACTGTGGTATTATTGCACCTGTGGTACACACGCATTTCTCCCAGTCTTTGTAATATATCTTACACTAGAAACAGCTCTGTACATCATCGACCCACTGTCTGCACTTACACTTTGCCTTTGTTTGTGGAAATTTATTAGACTGAATTCTGATTATTTGTTCTAAAACAAGATCTTGGTGGCCATGGAGTATTTTAAACTAGCCCAATCTGGTGTAAAAAATCACGATCCTGGCAAAACTGTCGTTAACTGTGCTGTAGTCGAGCGTGGGGCAGCGTGATTCCCGCCCCAATGGGCCTTAATTAGCACATGTTGCAGTTCCCAATTTTGACCACTAGGGGCAATAATAACTCAGTGGAGTGCAGTGCCACATCTAAATGATGAGTAAATCAATGAAACATCGGCTTATATCTGTCAGATAGCAACATATTTTTTGAAACGTTGGCCTCTTAAAAGAGTTCATTAGTATTTCAATCAATAGAGTCATTAGGCATGAACATGTCCTGTGTACCTGTTTCGTGAATCCTCCGTGATGTCTGACGGCTGCCAGGTGATAAAGTTTAACTCCTGAGCAAAGTGAACTACGTGCTGTCCGGTACCGGAGCCCAGCTCCAGGGCGAACAGCTCTCGCTCAGCCTGATCCTCCAGGACGTCCTGCAGGACCGAGAGTAAAGCATCCTGACTGCGCTCGGCTGCAGGGGACACCAGCATGATCTACAGCCAGGAAAGGAACCATTATATTACTACACAATGTACATTTAAAGCTCACAAATATGACACTCTCACTCACCGATCCTCACTGATCCTGAGTTTGTAAAGTTTCTTATCCAGCCAGCAGGAGGAACGTCACTGCAGGCTGATGATCTGGCAGATGGATGAGGAGATTACCTGCTTAAGAAGCTTCCGGAGCTCCTCCTCATTCTTGCACTTCTGGTCAGCTGACAGTTATGCATAAGGTTTTTTTTTGTTTTTTTTTTAAACATTTATATACCTTGTGTTTAAGGCAAGACTTTTTTTTTTTTGGCCATAATTAATCACTGTCAGATGATTTCTGAGATTCTTACAAGTATTTTTTTTTGTACTGTTACTTTTAACAAAATTATTTATGTATATGAGGCTTCATCTAATTACATATTCATACATTTGCATACTTAATAAACCCACAAATCTAGTGTTTCGAGGATGTTCGAATTAAAAATGTTCGTCTGTGTGAATGCACAATAGAAAGACCATTACAGAAAAGATTGTTGGAAAATCGTCTCTTTATTGTTAAATTAAGACAAAAATTCCATGTGCTGTTATAAAAAATATTTTTATGCCATTTTTCAGTATATAATCTAACATAAATCCAACAATTATGAACATTTTGAGAAATTCCTCTGAAATAAACTTCTAAATATGAACAGATATGAAGATGTACAATTTCATGAATCATCTAGAAACTGAGATGTCTGGTTGTGAATACAGAAAAAATAATTTTATGAAAATGGGTTTATAAATACAGTGTGATTTCATGCATTAGTAATTGTGGTTTCAAAAGCTTATAAAGGAAATTGATATTTTTATTACTACAGTTTAAGAGAAGACATGTTAAAGATGAAATGTATCCAAAAATCTGAAAAATATTTGATGCGACCAAAATAACAATCCTTTCTCCCTGTAGTGTTTCTTTATATATACAAAGAACAAATACAAATGAAATGAAATAAATTTGTTAAATAAATAACTCCAGAGATGCTTGTGAATCAGTCCACTAACCAGAACAGGAGGATTAACACCCTCTGGATTAACACACCTCTAATGTAGGTGTGCCTAATAAAGTGGCCAGCACCTGTCCCATCACTGCACACACTAATATCAGTGTCAGTGCTTTGCACCACCTAAATAATAACTTACCGCTGATGCATGGTGTAAAACCTGAGCTCCAGTCACTCAGTGTACACACAGGGACCTGCATGGCAGCTGCATCTGCTAGTGACAGACCTACAGCTGAGCCTGTGGTCTTTAAATAAAGTTGTACTGCTTTAACAAAAGATGAACACCGGTTGCCAAGATCAAAATAATCCCTCTTACGAATGTTCATGTTAAATGGAGACACATTTTGTAACTACTTTTACACCACAGTGGTCTTCAGTTCAGTTGGTGAGAAGGTGTTGATTCATTTTCTCTAAACAGCAGCTCTGACACTGATGCTGACTATAATTCAAATCACAGGTTTATGGAAGGAGTCTCCAGTGTCAGCGCTTTGTAACAGTCAAGGCCAAGTCTTCAGGATAGAGGACTTTACTCTGTAACATGACAAACTAAGTTTTTTTCTTATTAACTTCAGCAGGGAGAGGAAAGAGAGGCTGGTGAGGGAACGACCGTTTATAGCTGCTATAATGTAAGTGAACAGGAACTAACTCGTTTCACAGATGTTCCACAACATGCTGTAGCTGTAACTATAAACGGATAAAATGCTGTTGTTCTTTAATAAAGAAAAATTATAGTCGCTTGCAAATTGCTGAGGTATTAGTGGAATAAAATGCTGTTATAGGAAAATAACAGTTACTCCAAGTCATCTCATCACTGTGTCATTGATTATTTTCCTATAACAGCATGTCCCGAAGTGGTCTATTCCTTATTTGACATAATAGTTAAAGTTGTTTAGTTAAAAAAAAAAAAACATGTTTGGAGTATTTTAAAGAGAATTACACCAGTTTAAAGCTAACACTTTTAAAGGCGCACACACACACACACACACACACACACACACACACACACACATATATATATATATATATATAAATTTATCAATTATTAATACAAAGTATGAAATGCAAATCATAGGCAATGCAATAAAAGATAAAACATAAAAGAATAAAATAAAAAAAGCAAAAGAAAAAAATAATAAGAAGAAATGTTTTTTTTTTTTTTTTTTTTTAAATTATTATTATTATTATTTTTTTTTTTTTGCAACAATTCTATCCAGTTCAAGGAAGAGGGATTTATAGGGATGTCTGGTGACCACGTGACCAGCCCGATGTCGACGCAGTGCATTGTGGGTAGGTCAGGGAAAGAGAGTGGAGGACGCCATGTGCTTGTGAGTGTGACTGAGATCCTGACAGGTTTGTGCTGTGTTTTTAGCACCTGGGATTTGTTGATTTGTTTGGAAAGAAACGACAGGAAAGAAAAATGTACTGCACTTTGCATTGCATCCGGAACTCGCTGCGGATAGCCGCAAAAACACCCCGGTGAGTAAAAAACCAGGACTCGCTCATAAAGGACCCGGTACAGGGCTGTATCCCAAATCACGTGCTCCTCTTCATAGAGGTGCACTCCAGCGCTGGGGTTCTGAGCAGCCCACGCGCCCTATCTAGTGCACTCGGTTTGCATGCGGCGACATTTTTGGAATTCGGCCATCAATTTTGTGTCTCTTTTAGGAGATGATTCAAGGACAGGAACTGAGTTTTATGCGAAATTATTCTGCTTTGTTTACATTGGTTAACATGTTTGAATTGTTAAGACCCTCCAGATAAACCAGTTTGAGCTATTTTAGGATTATTTACTTTTGCTATTAAGAAACTAGTGTGCTAGTTAGCAGGAGTGAGCTAGCTTGTTTGCTAGCACTCAATGTGCAGCATCAGTGTTTAGCTAGACGCCTGTGTGTTCTCACGTTTCAGAAACTTTTACTCTTTTTATCCTCTGAGACAACATTTATCTTTATACTTAATTATCCTCTAAGATTTTCATCAGACTCCTAGCTAGCAGGTTAGCTTGTTAGCCTCGTTAGCTTGGGTAGGAAAGGGATGGATTCTGTGCAAGGTCAAATATCAGCCAAGGTTTAACACGAGTGTCCTTTTAATGCTGGTTTTTAAACAGATATATTTTTATTAAATGAATATTTCACACGTGTTCTAACTCCAAGCCAGACCTCCATATCATCTAATCATATACTGTTTGAATATTAGACTAATTTGTGCCATCATCTCTGCTTATAGCACTGCTCTGCTGAATCCTGTATTCTGATTGGTCAAGAAAGTGTTGATTAATTTTCCATCTCAGCATCTCTAACAGTAGTGCAGCTCCAGATCCCAGTGTTGTATGAATGCTTTTGTTCTAACACTTTATCGTTTATAGAGTTACAGCTCATACAGGGGCTTGTACAGTGGAAAAAAAGCACACTCGCTGATGTGGTGAAGTTTTCTGTAAGGAGACGTTTATGGAAGGAGTCTCCAGTGTCAGTGCTTCATAACTTTCTTTAACTTTACGTTTTCCACCACAGGAAAGTCCTCCGGATTCTTTGATGACAAGCTGTGTTTTTTTGTGTCTTATTAACTTCAAGAGAGGGAAAAATGAGAGAGAGGCAGGTGAAGGAACGGCACAACATTAAAAGTAACTATAAGCAGATAAAATCAATGTCATGTTGTTCATGAAATTTTTTTTTTTTTCAAATTGCTGTGGTGTAAGAGGAATAAAGCGCTTCAGGACGTGCCGTTATGGATAAGTAATCAAATTCAGGGTGGTAACAGTAACGCCACTTCATTAATTCTGTACAATAAAGGTTTGTGGAACGTTTATGAAACAAGTTATCACTTACCTAATAGCAGCTATAAACACTCGTTCGCTCATCAGTCTCTCTTCTTTCTCTCTTTCTCGAAGTTAATGTCAGAAAACGCCGCTTGTCACGTTATTGCGAAAATCATAAACTCCTCTGTCCTGGAGATTTTTTCTTGTGGAAGAAGAATTACTGACTGTTACAAAGCTCTGACACTGGAGACTCCTTCCCTAAATGATAAATAAACATCTCCTTACTGAAATCTCCACCACATCAGCGATTACACGTGTTTATGTGGAGCGTCCGGTGTACAAGTTCCTGCGTAAGAAACGAGTGCGTTAGTATAAACCTGACGAGCTGCTGTTATAGAAAGTTCATCACCATCTTCTGACCAATCAGAATCGAGAACTGGACAGCGCTGCGGCGTAAAAGCAGACGTTTGTACTCTCCTGTGTGATGTGTGTTCTACTTCATGTTTGTTGTTGTGACTCTCGGTAGGCATCACCTGTCTGCTCCGGCTCTGTCTGCACTGCGAGCGCTCCACTGTAGCCCCGCCCGTCTCTCCGACGCCATAGCGACGCCGCCGTTAGACGGAGCGCCCAAGCAGTACTCGCCCAAAATCCACCAGCTGGTCAACGACATCGCCAGTCTCACCCTGTTAGAGGTGTCCGACCTCAACGAGCTGCTCAAGGTACGCAAAAAAACCAAAAAACAGGAAGTGAAGTCACAGGGCAGTGACGACTTACTTCTAGTAACGATTCCTCCTGTTGTATACATACGTTTCTGAATTTGCTGTATTTTTCTTTTTTCCTCAGAAAACACTGAACATTCAGGATGTGGGGATGATGCCGATGGGCGCAGTGGCCGCTGCACCGAACGCCTCAGCAGCTCCGGTAAAGACTTGGCGTAAATGTGTGTGTGTGTGTGTGTGTGTGTGTGTGTATATATATATATATATATATATATATATATATATATATATATATATATATATATATATGTATATATAAATCATGTCTACCGATTTGAGCTGTTTCTAAAATGTTATATCTGATGTATATTCAGACACAAAAAAATTCATAATTCAGTGTTTAAGATCACTGTTCAGCATTCAGTAGCCTAACCTACGTTCATGGAAACACACATTTCAAGCTTTTAATGTTATTTATTAATTTATTATTGTAGTTTAAATTCTATAGCGTCTATAGAATAGCATTTATATAGGTTTATAAGCAAACCTATATACTGTGATGCGTCGCATGTATTATAGAAATGTCTTCAGGTATCCAGCATGGTTGAATTCTGGATTCTGATTGGTCAGAAGGTGTTGATTAATTTTCTCTAACAGCAGCTCAGACAGTAGTTCAGCTGAGCTTATCGTTTCTATAGTAACAGCTCATTGACTGGGACTCGTATGGTGCATGCTTTACTGCTTTACATAAAAGCATGTAAGAAGAAAAAACCTTTTCTGTTAGGAGATGTTTATTTAACACTTACGGAAGGAGTCTCCAGTGTCAGCGCTTTGTAGCAGTCAGAAGTAAAGCTGTAACTAAAAGTCTTCTAACAGGACAGTGGTGTTTACGCTTTGCTGGTTTCTTGGTAACATGAGCGACTGTTTATAGCTGATGTAACATTAAATGATAACAGGAACTAACTTGTTTCATAACATTAACGTTGCAGAACATTAAATGTAACTGTAAATGGAGAAAAAGTACAACGTGTAACCTTTGGATATCGTCACGGTATAACGGGAATAAAACACTCTGGGACATGCTGTAATAGGAAAACAATCAACTTTGGCATGGAACCAGTAACCCCGCTTTATCACACCACCCCGTTGTTGATTACTTTCCTACCACAGCACAACACCAAGTGTATTATTCCTTACATACTGCATAGAAGCGAGGTTTTTATATTATAATATTCAAATACTTAATTACTTCAGTCAGCTGCCTAATTTAAGCCATTTTTTATCCAGACTTGGAAATGCTATGTTTGTAATATTAAACTGTTGATATTTAGTAAAGCAAAAATGCTTTCACGCATGCACCAGACTGCTTATTTGAAATATTGACAGTAAATATCACTTGTATTCGTCTCCCACTGTTTGCGCTGATGTAATAGCTTGTACTGAGCTGCTGTATTGTTTCATATGTTAAAGATGCTGGATATTTCCTCCCACGGTATACTCTGTGTATGACTGGATTAAAAATAAACCTTGCTATTTATTTCCAGGCAGCGGAGGAAGACGTGGCCCCGGTGAAGAAGGAGAAAACCCATTTCAGTGTGAAACTGACCGAGCTGAAGGCGGAGGATAAAGTCAAACTGATTAAGGAAGTGAAGAACTGCATTCAGGGGTTAAATCTCGTACAGGTGAGACCGAAGCGTAGGATTTCTAACTGAAACATGAGCGTGTACGGGAATGCTCACCTAATAGAAGGTGTTGCAGAGAGAGAGAAGTCTAAATTTACTGTCGGGATTTTTGTCCCAGTGTTCGGTGTGATTACTTGCTGATATCAAACCTAAACTAGCCTTCGACTCAGACGGGGTTTTTAAACCATTAATAGAAGGAAGGACATATAGAAGGATTTTTACTCGATACTCGCTTTCAGGAAAACAAAATTAACATATATAATATACACACACATTATTATTATATATATAAGCACACGAACACACACATGTAACTATGAAAGCAGAACAACAAACAAATGAAAACAGCCATAAGGAGTTCAGAAACCTCGAACACAACACCAAGTTATGTTTTAAGACATTTATGTTTCAACAAATATGAGATTTAAAAATCCCCAGTAACACCTGACGCGCGTGTCTCATCTCTAAGGCCAACACCATTTTTATTAAATACTCTTGGAACAGGATATTACTTTTATTTAAAATCAGAAATAAGTAAAATAAGAGTCAATACAGTTTAAGATCTACTTTTTGTTCTATTTTGCATAATACTTGAGTTGCTCTTCAAACATTAGTAACATTCACCATAAAGCAATCATTAACATAATCAAACGAGCAATTATTCGACTTAATTATTTTAATGATTTAAAAATTATTTTTTGCCTTATTAGTTGTCATTGAGAGCTTTTTTTTTTTTTTATTAATTTCTCGTCTCTGAAGGCTAAGAAGCTGGTGGAGTCGCTGCCGCAGGAGATCCGGGCGAACGTTTCCAAAGAGGAGGCAGAGAAGCTGAAGGCGGCTCTAGAAGCAGCAGGGGGCACTGTGGTTCTGGAGTAGATCACCTCAGCACCACTGCGTCCACCCTCTTCATTACTGTCTGTCTGTCTTTTTTTTTTTTTTTTTTACAACAAAGCTGAAAAGAATTTTGGAAAACAGATATAAAGTGATATAACTGGGTGTGTGAACTCTCAGACTGAACTCTAGCAGGCTGCAGGCTTGCGTACTCTCACCACCCGGCCATCACACCTGTGTCTGTCTGTCTGTCTGTCTCTACAGACGGCGTTGGAATAATATGTCTGTCTGTCTGTCTCAAAGCAGTGAGGACACGTGTCCTGGACACGTAGAGACATGCGCCATTTGTCAATGGTTAAATAAATATGTCATATAGTAATGTGGAAAATGTTGTCATGGTATGAACGTGGTATGAGAGCCTGATTCAGTTCACTAAAGCCTTTTTGTTTTTATTTCTTGAAAATGTAGGGGTTTTTTTTCTCTGAGATTAGAAAACACCCTCAAAGGTTGTCACGTTGTGGTCTGTAATTTCTTATAAATAACACTGATAACATGTTTGCCGTTTAATTTCACTTTCACTCACTAGAAACGAAAATTCTGGATAAGACCCATGTGTAACTTTAAGAATCCTTTTTTTTTTTTTTTTCCCTTCCTCCCTCCCTCGCTCTATAACTTGTTGGAGATTTTGCCTTCTCTTCCGCTCGATACGCAGCTCTTAACGTTATTCCTGAGGCGTTCAGCATAACAGTTTATGACAAATTATTGCCACCTACTAATCTGGTGAGCTCATGAGTGTTTTCAAATTGTTTTTGCAAACGCTGTTTGGATGAGGATTTTTTTTTTAAGATGAAAATTAAGTGTTTCACAGATCAGTGTCTCAGAGTACACTGGTCTCTAACGGTTATAAGAATTATGTTTACTGAGAGAAGTATAATCTTTTATGGTGCATTAAAATGTTCAAGGAAAAATTCGCTAAGTAATATTTTACATTCCACTAGCCAGCATGTTGTAAACAACTACTAGTGAATGTGTGTTTAAAGTAATTCAATGTTTTCTCCTGACAGATCCGTGGTATGTGCGTGAAGGGAGAAAGTAATCATGTTTTCAGTAGCCTAAATATCCCAGTGACACGGCTGACCTGGTGTCATCTTTTAAAGGCTAGCGTTTTCAGGAACACCACAGATGTTTTCCTTCCCACACTGAGGCCTGGTTCACAATATCATGGGTAATTTTGAAAATGCTGTAATGTGAAAACACCAGAACTGCAATATGTGCAATTCGCACAGGATGGCTTTATATCATTTCTGCCATTTTCTTCCTTTTTTCATGTCCAACATGAAATTAAAAGAATATAGAAAATAGTATGGAAATACATTCTGCCATCTTGGACATCACATGACCAGGGCTGACTGATATAAATCACCTGGAAGGGTTAAAAACCTCCCTCTCTTTATAAAAAAAAAAGGGGCTCAATTTTACAGCTTATATTGTCTTATTTGTTGTTGTTACCTTGTTCAAAGCTGATTATCTTGGATTTTTTTGGAAACAGCACCACTCATGGTCATAAGCAAAAACACACAGCAGAGTGGTACAAAGAAAAAGCCTTTATTTATCACACATACATCACAGTGAAATTCTTTTCTTCATATATCCCAGCTTGTTAGGAAGTTGGGGTCAGAGCACAGAGTCAGCCAGGATACAGTGCCCCTGGAGCAGAGAGGGTTAAGAGCCTTGCCCAAGAGCCCAACAGTGGCAGCTTGGTGGTGCTGGAGCTTGAACCCCCAACCTTCTGAGCAGTAACTCAGCACCTTAACTGTTAAGCCAACACTGTCCATGAAGCAGGTGTATAATATGACCGAGATAATAGTGATTATAGTGATAATAATAGTGATTATAGTGATCATAATAGTGACCGAGAGTTACTGATGGCTAGTAGAATTTTTTTTAACCTCCCAATTCAAGATCACGACCAGCAATCAGTGGACATGACAATCATACTTGTACCTGGCATTTTTGAAAATGCCTTTATTCACACTTTAACATGAAAGCAGTGTTTCCAGGTTTATACACTTTAGAGAGCGGTTCTTGCTGCAGAATGAAAAGTCCAGGAGGTGGAGTCAGACCTAATCCAGCTCCTCCTACCTGGGCAGAGTCGAGCCAGGGGGTGGAGTCGGACCTAATCCAGCTCCTCCTACCTGGGCAGAGTCGAGCCAGGGGGTGGAATGTGTTTCAGGCTGGATAAGTATGTTAAGCATAAGTGATAAGCATTGTCTGGGTTAAAGGTTAAGCTTTTAGGAGGATTTGGATCAGATCCAGCTCCACCCCCTGACCTTTGGTTCAGCAGCAAGGACTATCTCACGTTTTCCAATAAGTGTAGATGAAAAGTCAAAACTTTTCCGAAGGGTTAGTGGTGTCCATATAGCTCACATGAGAGAAACTACACTGTTAATGTGTTGTTACATTGTTAGCACAAATTCTTCCCTCTAACAAGGAGTCCTATCTCTGAAAGTATAAAGGATCAGCTTGTTAAACAGAATTGTTAAAGAGAAGTTTGGAGTAAATGCATTTTCTGTTCTTTTCTCAGCACAGAGAAACATATTGACAAATTCTGCTCAGTGTAGTGCAGATGTGGTGCGTTGACATTAAGCTGAAAAAGCCGGAATATTCCTTTAACTAAGAGATCGTGTTTGGATTTTCCAACGACTTACCATAATTTCAGTTAAAAAATATTGGTCTACAAAATATTTCTTTCTATTTCAGTATATATATTTTTTGTCAGTAACCAAAAACATGCCTGAGAGTAAATTATATGTGACGGCTGGAGAACAATTTCCCATTGCAATGTTATTTAAAAACCTTATTGTGCAGGACATGTCTGACAAATGACTGTTATTTTGGGCTGTGAACATTTCAGCCAATCTCAGACGCTCCAAAGAGTTTCTATGCGTTTGATAGAAGCAAATGAAAATAATTTGGGTCCAATCCAATCTTCATGTCACCAATGGACAATTTAGAAAACTGTAAGGCCACTGAGATCATGCTTTATACAGAGCTTTACATACATCTCACATCCTCATGCTAATCAATATAGCTATAGCAGAAACTTAACTCCAGCTTAACTTTTTTTTTAAGATGAGTTTTTTTTTAATTAATTTAAGGCCTCACAATAGGAATTGACTTCATTTTTAGCAATCTTGAGATCTACTTAGTAAAATATCATGCAATACAATTTTCTAGGCCGTTTACCAGAGCACTGATTAATTTTCTATCACAGCAGCTCTGACAGTAGTGCGGCTGCAAATCACGGGTTTTTATTACTGTGCTCATTTAAAAAACATTTTTTACTTAAAGAAAAACAAATAGTTGTTGATATGGTGAAGTTTTCTTTCAGGAGATGTTCATTTAACATTTTATGGAAGGAGTCTCCAGTGTCAGAACTTTGTAACAGTCAGAGGTAAAGCTGTAACTTCTGCATGACAGAGGAGATTATGTTCTGCGGTTCCTCTGTCCCTCAGGCTCGTGAGGGAACAACTGCTTATAGCTGCTATAACGTAAGTGATAACAGAAACTTGTTTTGCGGACTTTCCACAACATTAAATGCAACTATAAATGGATAAAAAGTATGTTGTGTTATTCTTTAATAAATAAAAATAAGGTTCATGGTTGCAAATTGCTGTGGTGTAAGAGGAAAACACATAAAATACTGTGGGTCGTGCTGAAGAGTCCGCTTAGGTCATTGATTACATTTCTAAAACAGCACACCCCTAAGAGTTTTATTCCTTAATTAAACTGCTTCTAAATGCGTGATCTAATCATGCTTACTGTGAATACATCTATTCCTGTTTATCATGTCCAATCAACAGTCCAATCCAGCTAACTTAGCAATCAGTAAGTACACACCAGCAGTGTCTAATTGTGATTCCTCACAAGCATCCAAACTACTCTTGTGTCTTGAAACAATCAGCAGGTCATCATGGCTGCGCTTCTTTTCCTGAGTGGCATCACAAAGTGGCGTGTGTTTGTCTTTTCCCTCCAGCTGACAGATTTAATGCCATGTGTGACATTTCTGAGATCTGAGATCTGTGAGCCACGGTGACTGACGGAAGGCAGGACCACACATCCGTCTACCAGAAAGTCTCACTGGCTGTGTTTGGACTTGTGTGAAGCACAATGCTCAGATAGGCGTTTTAAACCTAATGACCTTAGCTAAGTAAATTGACGGTGTAAATGACCATGTGACAAGCTGCAAGATGTAATCAGACAGGTTTGCTTTAATGTGTTAGCTATTTCTACTGTTTTATGTTTGTAAACACTTTTTATAATTTGGAAGATATTCTCATCCAAGATTAGAGACTAATGCTGTTTGCTGTTTGTACAAGTGCTAAAGTGGTCTAGTTGTTAACTAAAAAGGACAAAATCAAAACCTAGGTAAGTACAAAGACAATAAACGCTAGTGTTGGGCGTTTGATTCCCGTCTCTGTGGAGTTTGCATGTTCTCCCTGTGCTTGGGGGGTTTCCTCTGGGTACTCCGGTTTTCTCCCTCGGTCCAAGGACACATGTTGTAGGCTGACTGGCATTTCCAAATTGCCCGTAGTAGGTGAATGGCTCCGTGCAGGAGGGATTTTGGAAGCACTAAGTTGTTGCTTAGGGCCCTGAAATGTTCAGAAACAGCCCTGGTAATGTATTTAACTTGACTTACATTTTAACAGAAGTGATTTTTTAGAAAACATCACTTTAGAAAATCATTTTTGAGTAAAAATAAATAAATAAATCTTGATATGTTTTCTAATAATTTGTGAATGAAAGAGTTAAATCATCTCCAAATTCTCTGTCCTGTTCTTTTCTTGATGACATCATCATAATGATGATGATGATGATGATGATGAACATGCTGAGCTCAGCATTCTGTGACGTCACAAATGGCCCATTTGTTGTTCTGGTTAAAAAAAGACATTCTAAAGAAAACACAAAGTGAATTTAGATTGCGATATCACACATGCTGAGATTGCTCTTTAAAACAATTTTACCATCTTTTGAATTCTTTACAAATTTTACTACAAGACTTTGGATCATGACTGGCCATTATAAGAGAAGACAAGTCAACCCTCTGCGTCAGGTCTAAACATTTCTTTTTCTTTACTTTGTGTATAACACAGCGTATGAACAATTGGAGTCCAGACATGCTTATACATGATATTGATTGAAATGTCTTGTCATGTTTCTTGGTTCAGATTGCGCAGAAGAGGAAGAGGGAAGCAGAACCCCAGGATGATGTGCGTGAACTGGAGAATCCTCCGAAAAAGCACTTCATTAAAAATGCTGTGCTGGTCCCTGACCTCCGTCCACGACCATCCACTTCTGTTGCCAGAAGAACAGATGTCAAAACGGTGAGTTTGGTCATTTTTGCATTTAATGACACCCACAATCTCATTAAAATTAAGCTCACAGAGAGCTGAAAGCATGAAATGATGACTAAACCGTGAAATAAAAAGAATTTCTCAGAGGCAGAAGTGGAAAATATTTTGACTCACATCTACACCAGTAAATAATGTTATTTATCAGTGTAACAGCACCTGAAAAAGACCAAAGTCTGGATCCACATTACAGAAAAGTTGAATTAGGTATGAATTTAGTGAGGTGAAAATAAATTGGTTTGACATGAAAATGGAGGGAAAAAAAATCTATACAGTAACTAGGTGATCATGCAAATGATTTATAAATAAATTTGTTCATATCCAGCTTTAGAAATTAGGCCCATTTCCCATATCTCTTATGTTCCCTGGTTTAACAGCCAATATACAGTAGATATAAAAAATCTACACACCCCTCTTAAAATTGCAGGTTTTTGTGATGTAAAAAATTTATCCAAGATAAATCATATTAGATCATTTTCCACCTTTAATGTGATATAGCAGCTAACACAATTAATAAAAAAATAAATAAATAGAAATATTTTCAAATCTTGCATTATTGAAACTTCTTGTCATGTTTCTTGGTTCAGATTGCGCAGAAGAGGAAGAGGGAAGCAAAACTGCAGGATGGTGTGCACGAACTGGAGGAAAATCTGAAAAAGTGCTTCATTAAAAATGCTGTACTGATCCGTGACCTCCGTCCACGACCATCCAGTTCTGCTGCCACAAGGACAGATGTGACGGTAAATTTTGTGTTTTTTGGTTTGAACAATATTTTTGTGACCTTGAGCTGATGTATGACACACTCAGAACTGGCAAATCTCTCTCAACAACTCCAAGCCAGTTCAGTAACTCGTTTGAAAGCAGAACATTTTTCTGAGATGCATCACCAGAGTCTCGGTTCATACAAACACTTTCCAGGTGAGAAATGTGAGCAAGAACAGGATTTGGAACAGTTCAGATCTTTTCCTCTGGAACCAAATGCAAAACTAACATCAATTAATCCAAAACAGTTCCATAAACCAGTGGTTCTCAAACCTTTTTGGAGTCTGGGGCACCTTTAAGTTATTTGATAATAAGGCTAATAGCTGTAAGAACTTAGCTTACACTATCGCTTTGATAGTGGTAGATTGTAATTATGCCACTGTAACAAAATTTTTAAAAAAAACTGGACCCCCTGTTAATGCATCATGGACCCCACTTTGAGAACCACTGGCATAAACAACCTGGAGAAACGTCTCTCATTTGAAAGGGAAAAGCTTCCTTGACCCTGAGAACTGGACATCAGAACCTGGCATGTATTACAGCAAGACACAAGTGAGACCACTGTGCAGGCTGTTTAGACATTTTAAAGACTAAGCAGTAAATGGAATGAAAGACTTCACAGAAGATGTGAACCAGAGGCACTGAAACTGCTTCTAACATGCATGCAGACATTGACTTTTACTACAGGCCAGTGTGAAAGGGGGTTCAGTCTGCACTGATACAAACTAACTGTCCAGGCTCTTGTAATGTTTCTCGGTTCAGATTGCAAAGAAGAGGAAAATGGAAGCAGCACAGAGAAGCAGGGAACACAGGGAAGATCTGCGGAAGCTGGAGCCACATCTGGAAGAGTGTTACTTTGTAAATGCTGCTGTGCTTCCTGAATTCCGTCCACGACCATCTTCCTTTGCTGCCGCTGCCCCAAGGACAAGATCCGCCAGTGAATCACTGATGGAGCAGCCCCTTATGATCCACGGTCTAAGCGTTCCAGAGTACCAAAGAGTCTATCATTCAGTGGAGGATCCCATGCTCGTGACATCCACTGGACAGCCACGTTGCTACTCCATGAAGCTGGGCCTTAGGATCAAGCAGCTCCTGTGGGAGACGCTCAACTGTCCCTCCTTGATAGAGGTGCAGTTACGTGATAGTAAGCAGATACGTTATACTGAAAAATTCAAAAAACCATCACTGAAAAGCTTTGCTCCTCACTTTGACTTGGACACCAGTAAAGAGCCCAAGCCACAAAGCCAAAGAGGAAGAGGAAAAAGACCTAAATGAAGGAGGAAGAGGTAAAAACTGCTTTATTCTGGTCTGGGTCCCAGTGGTTCCGGAGTCAATCCTGGGACGCTGGGTGCATGGTGGAGACATACCCTGCATGGGAAGCCAGTCCATTGCAGGGCACCGTTCACCACATTTCACACCTAGTGGGTATTTAGGAACAAGTGGCGCAGCAGGAAGTGTTGCCACCTCTGTCTGTAAAACTTGTCTCTACTTTGCCCCAGGTGTGAATTAGTGTGTATGTGTGTGGTGCCCTGCAATGGACTGCCATCCTTTTGGAGTGAATTCTCCCACCTTGTGTCCAGTGTTCCCAGGATAGGCTTCTCATCCACCGGGACCCCAATCAAGATAAAGTGCTTACTAATGATGAATGAAGGAATATCACTCTTATTACGCCATCTATAATACCTTATGATATAACGCATTGCTCAGACTGAATAATCTTATTATCGTGCTACTGATAGATATTAGATTTTATTCCACCCATCTAATATCACGACCAGCCGTCACTGGGCTTCTTGACACAGCTGGGGAAAAATGAATATTTAGTCCCAGGCATATAACATTTACAGTGTATTCCCAGCACTTGATTGACTGAGCGCAGATTAATAATTGAAATATTTTACTTGTGATACTCTCTATGATATTCTGAACACATTTCAAGTAAATAACACTTCTATTTGAGTTCACTGGGGTGGGGATTCATGGATAGAAAGAAGGGTCAAGGAATAGATGGATCATTTCCATGCATTTGTAGCCCCCTCCTTTGGATCTCAAACGAGAAGCAGCCTACAGAGTACTCAGTTTACTCGAATCAAAGTGGCGTATTGTACACATTATCTGGTGGACTGGGAGAGGTACGGTCCAGACGAGTGCTCCTGGGTCTGTTCAGAGGACATTCATGTTCCTTTTGTTATCACAGACTTTTACAGTGAGCACTCGGACCGTCCTGCTCGCAGGCCTAGAGGAAGACCGAGTCAGAGGGGTGGTTTGGCTTCGGGAGCCGACGGTTGGGGGGGTTGGTTAAATCTCTCTTTCTGTTGAGCTGTACATTTACTCCTGCTGCCTGATGGGATGCTGGTTCCTGATCCTGACTCTGTGGTGGACCTGCCTCCGGACCTGCCTGATCCATCCTGTTCATACTGAACACCCTTTGAATTTGCTTTATAGTAAACAGATGTAGAAGAATTATAATCTATATAATAATTATAAGTTATAATCTGGTGTCAGCCAGAAGAAGATATGTTCCCTTTTGAGTCTGGTTCCTCTCAAGATTTCTTCCTCATGTCATCTCAGGAAGATTTCCTTGCCATTGTTGCCTCTAGCTTGCTCATTAGGGAATAAAGACATTTTCACATTTGCCCAAATTCTTGATTTTGCACATAATAGACTGTGTCTATTATTAAAAACAAAACAATGCAAGTAGAAAAAATTACAAATAAAATCTGAATTTTGTTATTCACTTCCTGTTTCCTTACTGATTAGCACTTCCTGGTCAATGACTATACAGTATAAGCACACAGTTTCCATCATGTCTCCACGAAGTCTTGCCACTAACTCTAACTGCCACTAACATTTTTGTCTACGCTTTTTTATCATGTTAAATAAAACCTTTGCACATGGATCCTCACGCCTCTCCTGAGTCTGGTTAGTTACAATGTGTTGTCACAGCATGAAAATCACTTCAGGAATGGTAATTGGGTCTGCTTATTAATACATCTAAAGGTCAGGTATTAAATTTGCGTAAGCCTGTTTCCACTATTTGAAACCAAAAACATTACTTCATTCAAGTTTTTTGAAAATGATGTCATATTATCAAAAAATATCAAGAAGAATTTTTTTTTGTAATTATGACTTAATATTACTGTGGTAAAGTAGGCTCTATATTAGTTATTCACCACAAATTCAGACTTACAATGACGAGTATTAAAAAATATATTTATATTATGAACAACACACATTTATGTCTGATTTTTTTGCATTCATATTGGATTTTGAACAGTTTTCACAGCATGTTCAGATTTCGTTTTATTATTGGAGTCACTATCAAGAACAGTTAACACACAGAAAAACCTTTTTATTATATATTATTGTTTCCTCCCCATGCTTTATTTATTTTATGCAATTCTTCTTTGTAGATCACCCTCAACACATCCACTAACCGCAGACACAGTGTCATACTACATTCTCTTTAGCAAGTCGCTAATGTCGTGTCACTTGTGGTTTGTCTTTTGCAAGAGTGTAGTGACCGCTACTGATATCACTTGTGGGCACGGTCCAGTTTTTGTTTTTGAGAAATGTTAGTAGTCAAAATGCACAGCTTTCAATAAAAAAAGAACATTTAATTATGCATTAATCAGTGTGAAAATTGGTTTGATTTTGATATGCGTCTGCGTCCTAGCTTCATTGGCAGATTAGCAAAGCAAGCTAAGACTGCTAGCTATGTACACTCACCAGAGGTACCAGCAACCTCTGCTACTTTCTTCCAAGCTTTATTTTTCTTCATAATGTCTCTGTACACATTTAATAAGAGGTCACATTTGACAGGATAAGATGAAACCACGCTTATAGGTTTTTCCTCCATTTTTGCATCAAATTAGTAAATGGGATCTAATTGCAGGTAGGAACTAATGTTTTGAATGCAGAACTGAAAAAACTGTCAGACCACACATGCCAGAGGATCAGTCCAAGGAATCATACGAGCCAATAGCTTGGATTTGTCACTTGATGCTGTCGTTGAAATCACACAATTCTGGTCTAGATCATGTCCACTTCTGGTTTAAATCTGAATACAGCTACGAATAATGTGAGCACAAAACAGATACAGATAATGGCATTGCATTACACCTCTTTATAACTTTATATCATAGTATGCTAAACTAGAGTACTTATATATATATATATATATATATATAAACACATACACACACACACACACACACCCACCCACACCCACACCTACCTACAATTAGTCACCATATTATATATATATATATATATATATATATATATATATATATATATATATATATATATATATATATATATATATATATGCTTCAGACTTTATTGGGACAAAAAGAATATATTTTATAAGCAATATACTTCTTTTATTTAGACATAACTTGTTTTATTTATACAAAAAAAGTATATTTTATAAGCAGTATACTTTATTTGAATGTAAACAACATATTGACTTAAAAGTACACTTTAAGCACATATTAAATAGAAAAGAATAAACTACAATCTGTCTAGTTTTCCACCTATCACACAACAGCTACCAGGCTGTGATTCCACTGAGACACATAAAACAACACATTTTTTAACTGAAAGTGGATCTTAAAATGGAAAAATCGAAAGTGTGATCTCCTGACTGCAGACTTAAAACAAAGTTAACATGAGTATGATTCAACGAATACTACTGTTTATTAAAAATACTTGATAAATGTATTCAGAGCAGATTGCTCCTAATTAGATTAGTTTAATTAGATTAAAACCTAATAAATAATCTATTGCTTACCATAACATTGAGATGAACTTAAGTGTTTAGGGATCTTTGAATAAATGTTTCTGAGACTGTTTGCTCTGTTTTATTTTTCCCATTTGACTGGAATGCAGAAATGATCTGAAGTTACCAGCTGGAGCTCACGAGAAAGCGAGCATGTGTGAAAGCGAAATGAGTCTAGTGCTTATCCACAGAAACAGTTTCTTATCAGAGTTACATAAGTCTCATCAGAAAATAGTACAGTTTTGTGTTTTCTGCTGTAAGCTGTCTGAGGCACCAGCTCATAAAGCTTGATTGATTAGCTGGCAATTTATAAATGGTGTGTAAGGAGCTCGAGCTGCACTGATTTACACGCTGTTATGGGAGGGTGGGTTCTTTATTACGGCTCGGCCCACGCTGTTGTGGGAGCTGTAGCCCACACATCTGCAGCGAAGGTCAGAATGATTCATTATTTAAAGAAGTCGTGGTCTACAAGCATGTTTTCCTCTTATGATTCATGACATCTATTCATCAGTGACGGTGCTGATGTAAATACAATTCAGTTCCACGTTGTGCTGAAAGTATTGAAGACATTTTCCGGGTTAATTTAATTTTCTTTGTGAATGGGTTGTATGGTCTAAATTTATCCTGGGCTGATGGAATCAAGTCCAGTCGAGATGGGCTTTTCATTGACATCATAAAAAAAAAGCTCTGCAGCCAAGTTGCACCAGCTTAATGTAAGTTCAATCATAAGTCAGGGTATGAAGTTGGTCTGAAACCCTTCTTTGAGAATAGTTAGAATTTCAGCTGCAATGCACACACACTTCAAATTTCAACTGCAACGCACACGCACTTAATGTACGTTGTAACTAGTAATCTAGTAATCATAGATCAAAACTGTTGCACATAGTAATGTATATCACCATCACCAGCCAATAAGAAACACGATCCCACATAAACTGAGTTTTTACAACTGGTGTGTAAAAAAGAAGTCATATTTTGAATTCATGATTTGTCCATAACTCTAATAGCAAAAAATAGTCCTTCTCCGCGTCATCATTATTTGCGACTTAACGTTAGGCCTACCCAAGATTCTGAACAAAGTTGGTCACGTATCACTTGAAGGTTAGTAAATCGTATCATATTGTATCATACTGTAACATATTCAGTGGTATCATCAAATATTGAATCGTTGCCTTATGAAATGCAATTGTATCGTAGTGGTTTCAGTGTTATCATGAAATATACAATTGTTGCCTTATGAATTAAAATCACATTGTATTGTACCAGATTTAGTGGTATCATGAAATATCGAATTGTTGCCTTTTGAATCAAAATCGTATCACATCGTATTGTAGCAGATTCAGTGATATTATAAAATATCAAATCGTAGCCTTGTGAATGGAAAGATGATGATTGTAATGGTATCATGATCATATCGCATTGTAAATAATTTTAAGTTGGTCTCCCTTCATCAGCTTCATCATTACAGTAGCGCAACACAGTGCCTTTACTTTCTCAGGGAGATGAGGAACGTCGAAATTCCAAGCACCATTGTCCTTCAATTTTACATATACACATGTACTGTGAGTATGTGATTGAGAGTGTTTTAACTGGCAGTATCACAATTGATTTGGTATGTAAATTCTATTTGAGACTAAAAAGTTTTAGATAAGATCATCAAAACTGCTCAGAAAATAAGCACACTGAGGCTGTGTACGCCACACGGTGTCTCAGCAAGGCCCACAATATCATTAAGGACTCCTTTCAGCCTGCCAACAGACTTCATAACCTTGCCATCAGGCACACAGTACGGCAGCATTCAAACTAAATCTCCCAGATTTATTTTTTCCCTCAGGCCATACTCGTTCTTAACAATGTGACGTTATCTTTTTATGACTCTGTTGGCAGTTTTTATGTTTTATGGTTTTAATGTTTTAATGAGTGTGTGTGGGGGCCTCTGAGCAAGAATTTCATTGTTTTTTTTAATACTCTTGTGTTTCAGACATATGATAAATAAACTTGAACTTCTGAACAGATGATTACAGTCCAATCATCAGACACATTTTAAGACCTACTGTGACTCATTTCCCTCTCCTGCTATGGCCAATTGCAGATGTCTGCACCATGGAGTGGTTCGTGGTGGACAGTATTGTCACCCACTTCACTGCAGACTTATTACCAAGAGACAGCCAGCTTTCATCTCTTCCTGTCTGACACAAGCGCTCTCAAAAAATTGTTTTTCTCACTAGACAAACAGTGGTCTTTCAGCTGATTACCCTGAATACAGGACATTTTTCAAACTCTCATTTGAACCGTGGATGAGATCCGACCACGGGTCACGTCTCTGAAAGGTTTAATACTCTTCTTTATATGACAGCGCTGTTGAATGCTCAGTTCTGATTGATTTAATCAAAAGGTGTTGATTAAATTTCTATAACAGAAGCTCTGACAGTAATGCGGCTGCAAATTACAGGTTTATATTAATGCACTTGTTCTAATACGTTATTGTTTCTATATTAACAACTTACACAGGGACTTGCATGGAGGATGCTTGACATAAACATTTTAACAAATGCATGGAACCGTTGATACGGTGATGTTTTCAGTAAGCAGGTGTTAATTTAACGGTTTTGGAAGGAGTCTCTGGTGTCAGCACTTTATAACAATCAGAGATAAAGCTGTAAATTTCAGTCTTCTGACCTGGGAAAGTCTTCAGGACAGAGGAGTTTACGGTTACAGTAACATGACAAGCTTTTTTTGTCACTGTGGTATAAGAGGAATAAAACACTTCAGGATGTGCTGTTATAGAAAATAATCAACTTCAGGGTGGTAACTTTAACTCCGCTTCACTCCAGGAAGTATCACGCCACCCCGCTGATGATTAGGTTTGAGTCACAGACCTCGAGTCCACTCCTCTGCTGTGTTCGTGAAATGTGCGAACGTTTTTGTGATTGTTATTCTGATTGGGTTTCTTTGCTCATTTGTTTACTGAATATCAGCCATATTGTATTATATACAAGCCATGACCTCTGCCTTCTATTCAGTTCCAGATCAGATCTTTTCTATTCTGCAAATCTGAAAACGAAGGACAGTTGATGTGATGATGAGTGGTTTCGGATGCTTTCTTCTTTCTTCATCTTTTAATGTAATTATCTCTCTGTCCAGGGTTAAAGTTCACAGATTTACCAACAGGAGGCAGTGCAGCACTGTGTAAAGATGACTTTACATGTACTCTCTGATTAATGTTTGGCAGTGGGCCTTGATATTCATGCTTTTATACCTGTTTCCTTTAAAGTTCTTGAAGACCCAGCTTGCTATATATCTGGCCCAAAAATGCTGAATGTGTAGTGTAGTTGAGGCAGGAGCCAAAATGTGGACTATCATGGGTTTCTAGGAAAACAAATGCACGGTAGAGTAGTTTTATTTTTCGCCAGTGTTCATTGCCATTATAGCAGACGTTAGAAGTCTGTATGATGCGAACAGTAATCATTTTTTAATTAATTAGGGCCCAAGCACCATCAGTGTGAAGGTCCCTATTGCATCAGTTAGGATTATTATTATTATTATTATTATTATTATTATTATTCAGAGATTTTTACATTTTTAAGAGCTTGACATGCTTGAAAAACTATGAAGTGCTGGCCCTCAGGTTCTGGCAAAACCTAGACACAGGCTTTTTAGCACCCCATGTGACATTTTACTTAACTGCGGACATCCAGTTTCAACTAAATGCACCAAAATTGGTAGGCATGTGGGTCTTCATATTTCACAATCAAATCCATTATCTCCACCTATCAGGATGTCAGCCATTTTGGATTCTGTGTGCATTTTGACAGTTACCAAAATTTTTAAATACTCCTCCTATAGGTTTAATCAGATTCATACCAAATTTGATCAGCATGATCTTAGAAAGATGCTACACTGCAAATGA
Source organism: Pangasianodon gigas (assembly GCA_022758105.1). Taxonomy (NCBI): domain Eukaryota; kingdom Metazoa; phylum Chordata; class Actinopteri; order Siluriformes; family Pangasiidae; genus Pangasianodon; species Pangasianodon gigas. The sequence goes on along the minus strand of CM040476.1, from coordinate 3,851,857 downwards.
ATTTTTACATATCTTAAACAGTGTTTAAAGGCGATCAATTAACATGTTGTGCGGTGCAAACAGGAAGTGTGGCATAATTCCACTGGACATAATCCACATGCCAATACTGACTCATGAAACAGACACTGCTGCACCCTTGGTGCCTGGGCCCAGCAATCGCTGCTTGCAGTTATAGTTTTTATTTGATTTTATAGTAATTTGAATAAAGTACTCCTTAAGTACACATATGTTGGAATTATTGCTGTTGTAGGAAAACAATCCACCATGTTACCACCTTGAAATGTTTTTTTTTTCAACCCTGAGTCACATTAAACATATTGCCTTTAAGCCACTTAACCCCATGTGTCTTATTTTCTGTATAACTTTGTCCTGTTAATTTGATCTGCACTTCTTCACTTTATACAGTGACTGTTATATAATAACTTCAGGATCATACACAGGGCCATAGGAGGATTTGTCAAACAATCATGTTTAATAAGTAGCTTATCATTGCTGATTTCATGGTTTCATTCATTGATTGAGTCCTGAGAAGAACGACGGGGTTATGCCCTTTAATATATTTAATCCCCTTATGTGTGTGTGTGTGTGGATAGTGTCCTTCTCTGTTGCTAGCCCAGTGTGTTGGTGCACATTTGTTTCAGACCTGTGGTGCAAGACGATGTCAATGAGCAGCTCCTAATACGAATTTATTATCCGTCTGGGTGGATCCCGACACACACTTATCTACAAAAACCCATCTGGTGTGAAATAAGAGTAATTTAAATCACAGAATGAGGAATGCAATAGCGGTAGGAGTCCACGTCGGAAATGCAAATAAGTCGCTCAGATATTTAATTATTTTAAACAAGAAAGGATGTTCTAAGGAACCTTAATAAGAAAGTCATCCTGTACACTGAAGCCATGTTTTAAAAAGGTTTTCTCCTTTGAAACCCTCCTTTTAAAGAATATTGACTTGCCAAACTGTATTTCAATTAACCATTATGAAATACAGACCAGATTATAAACGACCACATTAAAGAGGCTTGGTGATATTCATTTTTTCTTATGGTCTAATGGAAATATGCAAGAACAGTATGAGTTTTTAAGCACCATAGGCTCTTCCAACACAAGAAAATGTAAGTAAAAGTAAATAAATAAGACATGGTGCAAAGGCATTCATCCGACAGAAGTGTTGCCACCAGTGTGTTTTTAGACATGGGCAAAAGGGCACTAAAGTTGCATTTAGAGAATGGTTGGAGGGGTTTTTGGTACAAAATAAATGGCTACAGAATTCATTTGTATTGACTTGATAGTTGCTCATACTGAAGGAATGTTGGTTAAAATTCCTACTACACTAAAATGAGAATTTAAATCAACATCGACTCATTAAGTTGCACAAGAGTAATAATGCTCATGAGTCAGGGATGAGTCAGAGGTGTGATGCCACTTGGGGAGGCAAGGAATATTTTAAGAGTGGCAACTGCCCCTCTGTGCCCCCCATGTAGCCACACCTCAGTGAAGGTGACACTACATCTAAAAATGAAATTGATTTGATTGATCTATCATTTGTTTTGGTCAGTTTGAGCTCTATTTTTTAGGTTTTAGAGGTATTATGTAAAGAATAAAACCCATAGAGTCATGATCTGGGAAAGCAATTAGCAATAGGGTGGTGCACTGAAGCGGAGTTACTATTACCACTCAAAAGTTGCATATTTTCCTATAACAGCATGTCCCAAAGTGTTTTATTCATCTCATATCACAGCAATTTATCAACCATTTTTTATTTTTTAAAGAATGACATCATGTACTTTTTAAATCTCTGTTTAGTTACATGCAATGTGATGGACCATCCACGAAACAAGTTAGTTCCTGTTCTCATTTGCGTTACAGCAGCTATAAACAGTCTTTCTCTCACCAGCCTCTCTTTTTTTCCTCTCTTAAAGTTAATTAGACAAAAAACAAACAAACACAGCTTTCAAGAGACTCCTTCCATAAATGTTAAATGAACATCTCATCACAGAAAACGTCACCATAATAGCAATGTTTCTTTATTAAATAACAAAACATTTTTTTTTAAAATCCATTATAAACTAACGTAATAGAATGAGTGCATTAATATAAACCTGTGATTTGCAGCTGCATTATTGTAAGAGCTGCTTTTTTACACACGAATCCTGCCTGTTCTAGTGTGGTAGGTTGAGCTGTATGTACATTAGGTACAGATTCTCTCTCTTTCTCTCTCTTTCTCTCTCTCTGTCTGTCTACTGTGCTTGTCCTCTTCAGCTGGTAAAATGTTCTTATCCAACAGAAGTTCAAACTCACCACTGGGGGAAGTTAGTAATAACTCACCCTCACAGTCTCTCAGCTGGTAGTAATATCAGCTAGCTGAAGCCAGTAGCTCTTACATTACATACCATTTCTTCTGTAAGACACGAGTGCATCAGGCACATGTGGGCTCGAGTTGTGGAGTGGCTCGATAAAGCTCTGGCAAGCTGCCATTTTCTGTGCTGATGGCATTTTTTGGATTTGTGATGGTGCTTCACTACATGCAGGTTGTAGCACAGAGGCCACTTCTGAAACCACCGTGTGTGCGCTGCAGAATTCTCAAGTCTGATTTGATTTTCTAATTGCTCTAATATGTTATCATAGCTACTGTATAATAACAGCTCATTCATGCGGACTTATGTGGCCAATGGTCCACATAATTTAAAAGATTTTTAAAAATGTGCTGTTATTTGAGTAAAAAAAAATGTTTAATCATTTATGTGGTGAAGATTTCTGTAAGGTAGACGTTTTTTTTAACATTTATGGAAGGAGTCGCCATTGCTAGCGCTCAGAGGCAGAGGTGGAAAAAGTGCTGAGAAATGATACTTAAGTGAAAGTATAGAGAATGGTGTCAAAATCTTTATGCAGCCAAAAAACAAAAAAAAGTGAAAATCACTGGGCTTTAAGAATGGACTCAAGTATTCAAAAGTAAATGTAAATGTTTTTAACTGATTATATTAAGCCGGTCACAGCGGATGATGAATTGAAATGATTCACGATCATTTTTTTTCTACATTGATGAATTTGATTGGATGCTTTAACATGCTTTCCATAGAATTCATATAAAATGCACAGAAGCCAGTTTTATTGCTGTATAGTGTATCTGTATAGTTACTGGCTGGATGAGAGAAGAAGACACCTTCGAGATTTACTTAAAAATGCAAAGAGTGAAAATGTAATTAAGTAAAAGGACCAGGATTTAATCTGAATAAAGTATAAACACCCTGAAATAATATTTAAGTATTGTAACTAAGTACAATTACGCAAGTATTTTCCACTCCTAGTCCTAGCTGTAACTTTACGTTTTCCAGCATTCTTCAGGATGAAGGAGTTTGCGATTTGCGGTTTCTCACTAACATTACAAGTTGCATTTTTTTTGGTCTTATTAACATTCAGAGAAAGAAAAAAGGCTGGTGAGAGAACGACTCTTTATAGCTGTTATAATTTAAGTGACAACAGGAACTAACTTGTTTTGTGATATTAAATGTAAATATAAACCATATATTGATATATATTGATATAGTGATATTAAATATAAATATAATAAGTATAATGTGTTCTTTAATAAACAACACTTTATAATTGTTGGCAAATTACTGTGGTATAAGAGGAATAAAACACATTGGGATGTGCTGTTTTAGAAAATCCATCACTTCAGAGTCGTAACAGTGACTCAATTTCAATTCAGTTTCATTTGTACAGCACTTTTACCAATGCACACTATCAGAAATAAATAAATTCAGGATATAAAATTTAAATTTATAAATTTATCCCTAATGAGCATGCCAGAGGTGATGGTGGCAAGGAAAAACTCCCTGAAACGATATGAGGAAGAAACCTTGAGAGGAACCAGACTCAAAAGGGAACACATCCTCATCTGGGTGACAACAAATAGTACGATTATAAATAAATCCCTTCTATAACTGAATACTATATGGGCAAAAAGTGCAATTGTGTAACCATGAAAATTCATTATAGTTTTCATGTGAAGTCTATTTTGTTATCAAATGTTCACTGATGGAGACTTGAGTGCAAAAAATGTTTGTGGGAATTGTAGTCCTAAGCCATCATAGCAAAACTGTTCGTATCAGTTGAAGTCCAAAGCCATCTTCATGGTTTCTAAGTGGCACCATCCACAGTAATCTCATGTTCTATTCCTAACATAATATACAGTGTATTACCTTACCTACCAGTATAATATCTCAAAAAATAAATCAGCACTAAAAATAGGGCTAAAACTGGAGCAAACACAGCAAGAGATTACAAAAAAATCTATTTCTTTTTAAATGTTGTGTCAGCTTCAAAAAGATGTGGTTATATGTTGGGCACAGGGAGGCAGTTACCACTCCTAAAATACTGTAAGCCTTACCTCCCCAAGTGACATCACAACTCTGATCTCTGAGAGGTTTATTACTCCTGTGCAACTTATTATGTAATATGTTGGTTTAAATCCTCATTTTATTCCTTACAGCTACAATATCTGCAATGTTTGTTTCAAGTAGCTCTGCTCTACAGTGCATCAGATACACCGCTGTGGTTCAGCATTAACTTTTCGACAGGATCTCAAGAATAAGTACATAACAGAGCTGTGTAAAATTATTATTCCAGGGATCTAGTAACATTCAAACTGAGGCATGACTTTGTTTTTAACAAGCAATCAATTGAGCAAGGAATAACAAGCACACAGTCATTCTGCATTATTCATCTAGCGCTGAAAGCTAGCGAGTCAAGCACACTTCTCACGCTCACGTGAACACCCTTCGTTAATTCCTCACCTTCAGTCACTGGAAGAGTGAAACGTGTTTTGTGTTTTAGAGTGTCAGGAATGAAGAGAAGGCTTTGGTGCTTGATTTGTGAATGGTCTCTACATCGGTGTAGATTTAGGGATGATAGGAACACGTCTCTAACAACTTTCAAGGTAGCTGAAATGTCAGCGTTTCAGCTTTTAATGGCGGCTAGAACAGAAATCGCTTAGTCCTTTAGGTGTTGTCACGTGCGTCAGACAGGCTCAGCACGAGCCTCTTGTACGTTAGAAGCTGGTGTGAATGTTTCAATAGCCGAGCAAGAAAGGAAAAGATGTTATGGAGTTTATGTACCTAGCTAGCTGAGTTTATTTTCTGCTTTGTCTTTGACATTTCAGAGGCTTAAAAAGAAACCTTTATCTTGCTTCCCTCATTGAAAGACATTAGCTACTAAGTATTATGTCTATAGACCTGCTTTTATCTATCTATCTATCTATCTATCTATCTATCTATCTATCTGTCTAAAAGTTAGCTAGTAAACTGACTTCAGGCAAACTTGTGCTTCCTTGTCAGAATGAGATTTGTTACTGTACTGTAGCTTCTATTTAAGTATGACTATCTCCCTTAAACCTTTCTGTTTATATGGAGTTTATTTGTCCTATAAGAGTCAGATATGGATGATTAAATAGGAGAATGTTTTTATTCAGTGACTCAGGAGGTCACAAGTAATGCTCTACTGGCTTCGTGCCGTGTTTCCTCGGAATATCAAACACAGTAAACAGAAAAGTTGTAACTCTTTCATTCAAACCAGAAAACCCACGAAACTTACAGTCCTGTCATCCGTCCTTTTGTGTAGTTTGTGTAAATGGATTGGACAGTGTGTACTTTAAGTTGATAGAGGAAATGATCCATACATTCATTACAGCCACTATATTTCAATCACTGCTGATGATGAAAAATATCAGCCCAAATCAGGGGTGGCAGGCAAAATTTCCAGCCAAACCAAACCTCAAAAACTGCACAAAAAGACCTGAAAGTAGCCCAAAATGGAAAAAGGGAGATGTTTGTCTACTTTTTCTCAGCCTTTTGAGTTGTAGTATCTGCAATTCACTTTTTTGTTATCACCTGTTACAGACATTTTCCACACCATATTCCCCCTTTCCCTCTCCCAATCTTTGCAATATATCTTAGAACAGAACTGGTTGTGGACATTGTAGATACTCTGCACTTACACTGTCCCTTTTTTGTTGCCATAGCTATGTTTGGAAAATTAGATTAGATTTAATTCCAATTACAGTCAGGTCCATAAATATTGGGACAGTGACACAGTTTTGGTAATTTTGCCTCTGTACTCCACCACAGTGGATTTGAAATGAAGCAGTCAAGATGTGACTGAAGCGTAGACTTTCAGCTTTAATTCAAGGGGTTTAACAAAAATATTGCATTAACCGTTTAGGAATTACAGCCATTTTTTACAGAGTTCCTCCATTT
>CM040476.1:3788107-3845500 GCA_022758105.1 Pangasianodon gigas | reverse complement strand
AATGGAGGAACTCTGTAAAAAATGGCTGTAATTCCTAAACGGTTAATGCAATATTTTTGTTAAACCCCTTGAATTAAAGCTGAAAGTCTACGCTTCAGTCACATCTTGACTGCTTCATTTCAAATCCACTGTGGTGGAGTACAGAGGCAAAATTACCAAAACTGTGTCACTGTCCCAATATTTATGGACCTGACTGTATTTGGTTTATAACAAGATCTTGGTGACTGGGTGACTGGGTTAGGGTTAGGCCGCCATTATTGGATGCCAATAATGAAACTTTATATTGATGTCTATTGATGAAAGACAGAGGCCCTGCTAGCACACTGATGCCAGCCACTCCTGTCCATGGGACTCTGTGACTCTGTGAGAAAGACAAAGGATGAGCATTAGAGTCAATGAGATCAGTCTTACTGAATGAAATAAGATTCTTCCACAATTAGTATGGTTCATTTGGGTAGGTGTGAACGCAGCAGTTGCACTCGAGCGAATCCTCCTGTGGTTTGATGCAACACTGATTCAACCCAACTACAGGAAGTGACAAATTCAGGCACGGCAAATATAATATTCAAGATACAAAGGTCACCTTGGGCTTAAATCATCTTGAAGCTCACAAAGGTAATTTTTTTTGGAATGCAAATGAATAAATGTTATTCTGGGTGGCACGCTGTCACAGCTCCAGGGTCTCCGGTTTGATCCTGAGTTCGACTTACTGCCTGTGTGGAGTTTCTTATGTTCTCTCTGTGTCTGTGTGGATTTCCTCCTTTTAAATATTAATTTTAAAATAGAATTTCTCAAGAGGACAGTGTATTTTTAACTTTTTTTCGGGATGTTGTAGAAGATGTGTATCTTCTTATTTTACTTCCTTTTTTGTGTCAAGATACTTCCTTCTAAATATGTGCACATGCCTCTGTGACAATTTATACAGTTGTAGTGGCTTAATGTATAAATTCACACCATTCTGACAGAAATATATCGTCCAAAAAAAGGTTGGATTTGCTCTCCTTGGACAAACAGCTCTAATATTGTGATATAGCTATTGTGGTATAATTATAATTTAGACTAGGCAAACAGGTAATAGGTGAGAAACTGCCCTTAATGTAGAGACCTTTATAAGATCATTTTAGTCACAATACTTCCTGGATTGCTCAGTGTCCAGTTTCATTTCCCACCATCTTAATGATTGTTCACCCATTTTTTTGCTATAATTCTTTGTACACTATATGACCAAAAGTATGTGGATACCTGACCATCACACCCATATGTACTTGTTGAACATCTCATTCCAGATTTATTCCCCTTCGCTGTTATAAAAAGCTCCATTCTTCTGGGAAGGCTTTCCACTAGATTTTGGAGCGTGGCTGTGGGGGTTTATGTTCATTCAGCTTTAAAAGCATTAGTGAGATCAGGCACTGATGTTGGGTGAGGAGGTCTGGGGTGCAGTCGGTGTTCCAGTTCATCCCAAAGGTGTTCAGTGGGGTTGAGGTCAGGGTTCTGTGCAGGACACTCGAGTTCTTCTACTCCAACCTTCACACACCATGTCTTCATGGAGCTCGCTTTGTGCACGGGCATTGTCATGCTGGAACAGGTTTGGGCCTCTTAGTTCCAGTGAAGGGAAACTGTAATGCTACAGCATACAAAGACATTCTGTACAATTGTGTGCTTCCAACTTTGGAAATAGTTTTCGGAAGAACCACATAGGGGTGTGATGGTCAGGTGTCCACATACTTCTGGCCATATAGTGTATTTCACCATGAGTAAAGCTTTTGTCTACAACCATGATGTCTCATTGTGAGCCAAGCACGACTGGCTTAACTAGCATTTGTTAAATGAGTCTCATAAATCACAGCATGGAGTCGTTAGTGAACCAATCTGATGCTATTTCTTTCTTTTTTTTACGTCTATGTGAAATACTAGTTCTGATTCAAAAGGAAAACTGAAACTTAAAGCTCATCCTTAATGGCCTATTGAAATAATAGATGTAATGTCTTTATTTTTTTTTTTCTTTGACAAAAGAGCAAAAATAGCTTATTGTGTTCTCTGGTGTCTGCATTGTAGTTTGATGGATTGGTTCATTGCTAATGGAACCCCAAATGAAATTTTTGCAGGAGCCCTGAAGGTTACCTGCCAATCACACACTCTCAGCGCATCAATTTTTCTCCCATCTCAGACTTTAACTTCCTGCCTCTTTCCTGCCCTTTTCCCTCATATATTCCCGTTTTCTTTACTTTCTCCATCTAGTTAACAAAAAGTACAAGTTTCTATTGTACATTACTCAAAGAGCTGACAGGGCGGACGAGGAAGTGCGTCAGAACGTCTTGTCTTCATCAGGGTCAAAAAAGGACAAGAGGCTTTCAAACCGTAGATGTAGGGTCAATAACACTCTCCGGAAGCTACCCTTAAGAGCACTTTCACAAAATTTGAGGAAAAAGACGAGACCTTGCTTTTATATTACAGAATGAACTGAAGATGATCCAGATGGATAAGCTCAGCCATGTTATGGATTTATTTATCCCACAGCACTGTTGAATTCTGGATTCTGATTGGTCCAAAGGAAGGAGTCTCCAGTGTCAGCACTTTGTAACAGTCAAAGGTAACACTGTAACTGTACGACAGTTTTCAGACTGATTATAGCCGCTATAACGTAAGTGAGAACTGGAACTAACGTGATATGCAGACATTCCATGGCATTAAATGTAACTATAAATGGATAAAAGTGATGTTGACCTTGGTAAATTGCTGTTGTGTAAGAGGAATAAAACAATTTATTGTAAAATAATCAACTTCAGGGTGGTAACAGTAACTCCATTTCAGCACCCCACCCAGTTTTTGATTATTTTCCTGTAACAGCACAACAATGAGTGTTTTATTCCTTGTTAGAAGAATAAACCATCTTTGAAACAGCTGAGAGGATGTTAAGTCAAGTGCATAAAAAAAAAAAGTCCAGCATCTCACACTCTTGCTGTTAGAAGAAGTATTTAATTTATTTTTATTTCAGATAAGATGTTCGTTCATGGATATTACTGTTAGAGAATCTAATTAGAAGAGTACAAGAAAAAAAAAAGAAAGAACCTGTTTTAATGTGTATTTCAGTGATCTTTCAGGCCTGACCTGCAGACCTAATACTTTAAGAATATCTTCCCACAAGGCAAATATACGTGTACGTATGTGCTTGGACTAACAAAGAGACAATAATATAACAACACAGAGAAAGGACACACTATCCTGAAGTGATCAGGGAAGTCCAGTGGGCCTGAGGGAGCTGACTGTAGGGCTTGAATTAAATCATGCCCTCAAGCAGGGCTCCATTACTCAAGTCGTGAGGACCCTCTGACTTGGATGGCTTCAAGGTTCTCTAACTCCCAACACACCTGATTGGTCCCAGCAGCTAATTATTAAGCCCCTCACGAGCTGGGTCGGATGTGATGGGAGTTTGGAAACCTTGAAAACTTGCAGGAGAGAAAGTATACGACTCGAGTTATCCCAAATGAGCTTGTGGTTGGAGGTACTCACAGAACTGTGCCATTCAGGCACTGTAATAATCCTGGCTCGAGACCACAGGCAGGTCAACACAAGTACGCCATCATTGTATTATCTACAACGGGGTGGTAGGTGATAGACCCAGAGGAAATACCAGAACACACCAGTACACAAGGACAAACTCTGCTTAGGATTGCTGTTAACACTAGAAAGACTTTGCAAAGACACAAGACCAATATAGGGAAAAGTTACAGGGACAACAGGGGCATGTTTAGGATTTTTCAGGACATGTGATGGGGGTCTGAGGCTATCCTTCCCCAGGAGAATGGTTTTATGGTTTTAATGGTTCATTGACCATTTTATTCTGCAGTGGATCTGGAGTTCATCCTGTGAACACTGGGATTGGGACTGCGAACACCTAGGATTGAGCTCTGGATCCTGGAGCTGTGAGTCATTACCATGACCTGCTGCATCTCCTTTCCTTTTCATTAAGAAAGGATTGAAACACTTCAAGACCTGCTATTATAGGAAAATAATCAATGACATGGTGGTGTGATGAAGCAAAGTTACTGCTAACACCCCAATATATACATATATATTTTCCAATAATTACAATTTTGAATTTATTAATGAACAACATGTCATACTTTTATTATCCTTTTATAGTTACATTTAATGTCATAGAAAGTCTGTGAAACAAGTTAGTTCTGCTTTTCACTTACGTTATAGCAACTACAAACAGTCGTTCCATCACCAGCCTCTCTTTCGCCTCTCTCTTGAAGTTAATAAGACCAAAAAAGCTTGTCATGTTACTATAAAAACCGGCTGTTTCAATGTGCTGACACTGGAGACTCCTTCTATAAGTTTTGAAATAAATATCAACAAAAAGCTCTACCATATCAATGATTATACATTTTTCTTTGTTAAATAACAGCATGTTTTTTTTTAAATCACGCCAAATGTTGTGCATTTATGTCTGACCACAAAAATAGAAAGTGGAAAAGGCAAAATTAGCAACGCGGCAATGTTATACCATTAACTTGCACTCGTATGTAAAGCGACATTTTATTAGGAACAGATGATGAATGGAACACTGACCTGGAGAGAAAAGCCCGCCACATTGACGTCAGACCAGGTTACAGGAAAAAACACCATAACCCTGGAATAATATAATATAGACTGCTTGATGATCACCCTGTGTTTTACCCTGCACTGACACTACAATGGCGTCAAACACATAATTTCAGTTTTAGTTTGCCTGTTTTTGGCCTTTGGAGTGAGGCTGTAAACAAGGTACGTGTGTGAGTTTGACCTCAGTCTATTAAAAACAGCGTCAGGTAACATGATATTTGTATTCACACCTGTTAGGAGGCAATTTCGCTCATTCTGGTTTGCTTCCTGATTTTGCCCCAGAGGCCAGGCATAGATGGGAGGAAATTAATGTGATCCATGAGCAGGAGAACAACACATCCGTATCTGTATGCATATTGTTGGTAATCTGTATTCTGGTTGTTGGTAATAACTTGCGAGACGGGCGAGAATTGGCCTCGGAACTCTTGATTTGATGTGAGCAGGAAGAGCGTTATGTCTGGAAGATTGTCATTACCTCTTCCTTACGGTGCCTGACATTAGCTGGGGGAAATTGTTTTTGGCCTGCAGCCTGGCGTCAGAAATATACACAATCAAGGTTGAGATTATAGGTGGTTATTACTGCAGAACATATGTAAGGCCAATATCAGGAAAAGCTGGGGTGTGAAGAAACGGCCCTGGATTTGTGAATCAGTCCAGCACACCAAAATTTACCGTCATACACCACAACCTGGACCATACTTAAGCATGCTTTAACCTGGGCCCCAGGGCCCCTGGACCCCAAATCAGTAAAAATCTCTGAATAAATACTTAGGTTTCAGTCCAGCTGCTGACTCTTTCAAGTTGACTACTTCATTGAAATCGATGATTGTTCAGGTGTACATCAGTCACATTTCACTCGTCACTGGGTCAACCCAGTCTTAGTGACTCCAGTTCCCAACATGCACCGTGGCCTCCAAACATGGCCACCACTTTTCCCACAACACACACACACTACCTTGCTCTCCGTCACCGCACTTTTAATTGTGCACACCTGCGTTCAATTAAACACACATCCACATACACCCTTTAAAAGAGACTCTCAGTCACATGAACTTTGTGAAGTATACGCTCAATTCCTTTGTGTCTTTGAAGTTACCAAGCCTGTTTATTCTCTGCCTGATCTTTGCCGGTCTTGACCTTGACTTTGGTCTTTGTTTTGTGCATTTTGCCTACTCTCTGACATCCTGTTTGTTGATCTCCTGACCTCTGCCTCTCCCTGGTTTTTTGATTATTGCTCTTCGTCTTTTGGACTGTTTGCACGAGCTTTATTAACTACTGCCTTACCTGCAATTGCATCTGTCTCAGCTATCTTAATATGACAGTGACATGGACTTTTGATATTAGCTTGATAATTGTCATAATATGGGACAACAAAAAAATATGATAGTGGAAATCACTGGATATCAGAAGGAGTACCAACTGATTTGGTGTTAGAAGAACATTTTCTTTGAATATACACTGAGTGTCTTTTTTGTGGCAATAAAGGAAAAGCCTTGCTTTTTTCTGGGTGGAGCAGTTGTAGATTCATGTCATGGCGTAGGTATAGGCTCCCAACAATGGTTCAAGCCCAGGAGACCTCACCGTCCTAAGTTTTCCCCTGACCACCACCACCAATGAAGCCCCTGTTTATGTCAAGAACAGCCATACTAGATTCGAAAGCAAGCATATTTCCTCATTTCTAAAGCTATTATAAGTGATTACTGAACAATAATCATGTAGGTCATAAGTAAAAGAGATGTGTGCAATCACTAACCAAGAGAATGTATTGTGTTTAGAAGTGGCCATGTCTTTGTCTGGGATTTTTTAAAATAATCAAAAATTAAGCTAGTATTGACATCCTGGCCTTTTTGAATCAATTTATTTCTGGCCACCGAAGCTGCACTTTTTAAAATCTTTATTCATTTGAATCACTCATATTTTTTTCTCCCTCTTTCATCTTAGCGTCATCATTTAAATCCTGAAAGGATTTGCTCTTTCTGTTGCGTCAGTGCTCCTCATTTCAGTGCCTTTTAAAGAGGTAGAAGTTTTTTGGCCTCCTTTGACTAAAACCATTGTACAGTTAAGACGATCTTAACTAGAGGAAACTCATCCCACATTTTTTTTTATGCCAAAAGTTAAAAACTTGTTGATATGTAAGAGTTAAATGAAGCCCTCGGGACAGAAACGAATCCATCAAAACATTTAATCAAGTGACATTTTAATTTAACGGTATTGTTCTTACATCAGGCCTCATTTTTCAAACTGGGTACAAATGAATTTTTTTGTAAATCGTTCACAGATGCGTTTACACAAGAAAACTTGTGTTCCTGAAAGTCCAGTTAAATGGACAAGAGTTCCTGAGTTTGTGTAGGGAGACTCTCCCAAGTGAATCTTGATTGTTCGGCTTCAAATCACATAGTTGACGATGAGTTCCTGGTATTTTATATATGGATTACATTCATTACAGTCATTTAATTCCCTTAGACCTATTTATTTATTTTACAATTACACACCAATTTAATGAACATTTTCGAAACTCAGTTTCAGATTTATGACTTTAAAGAAAGCAATCCAAAAGAAATCCATAAATTATGACAAATAAAACTAGCCACACAATTAAGACAAAAGTAATGGCACCCTATGTAAGGAGGAAGAGCTGGCGTGTGTGTGTGTGTGTGTGTGTGTGAGTGTGAGGTAGCCGACACGCTGCAGTGGCTGAGCTGCATTACTGTAAGATTTAGGAGGTAGTCTTTCATTGTTTAGTCATCATTTTGTCATTTTCAGCTCTCTGGAATCTTAGCTTTTTATGGAGTTTTGTGGGCGTAGCTAAATGTAAATCAGCTGTGCTGTGAACACGCTTGCTAAATTACAGCTGATTGCCGCTTATCAACATACAGACACGAGTACGAAAAAAGTCAGTGAAACTTTTGTAAATCTGGTGGGAATATTTTAGTTCAGTTTAGCCTTTGAAAACATTTATACACAACTTTACTATGTGATTGATAAATGATTGTTGGCACTCTTACCTTCTAACCTCCTAAATCCCAATATAACCCCTGTCAGGATGCCCCTTTTCCCCCTTTTTAATTCTTCTTTTACTGGAACACAAGCCAACAACTACAGTAATGTACCTTGTACAAAGTATAATTACCGTTTTGGGTATATGGGGAAAATTTGAGATGTTGCATAAATAATGTATTATGTTATTTTATAGAAATATGCTTGTAAAATAGCTGTTATTAGCAGGATAAACAATATTTATGCTTTTCCCAGGCTTCTTACTCTGAGATCAAAACAACGTACATCTCTGTATATTAATGTACATTAACCTTCATGCTGAAAAAATGAATGTGAGGTACTCTTCCACATTTGGTATAAATTAAGAAATTTTGACCCAGACAGAATTGTGAACTATTTAGTCGCTCTGAACAAACATCTTAATAATAACAGGCTCACAAATCTCCCTTAAAAGGCAGAGGAATGTTGTAATGATCATGAAGAAAATGGCCACATGTTCAAGTCATACAGTCATGTTTGTTTATGTCACACAATTCATAAATTGTACATGTAGCTTTGAAGTAAGTGCTTTCAGATGACACAGAAGTAAGCATCTTACTCCTTTATGATGTGAAATTCAAGTCCGGGTTTTAATTATGTACATACACGCATACTGATACACATACACACATACTGTATTGTCATACACACATACACATACATACATACTGTATTCTCATATACACATACACATGTACAAATACACACATACTGTATACACCATACATACATACACATACACATACACACATACTGTATAGTCATACACACATACTGTATACTCATATGTACATACACATATACAAATACACACATACTGTATAGTCATACACACAAACACATACAGTATACTCATACAAACATACTGTATACTCATATATACATACACACATACTGTATATTCATATACACATACACACATACTGTATACTCATATAGACATATACACATGCGGTTTACACATACACACATACCATATACTCATGCACACATACACACATACTGTATACTCATGCACACATACACACATACACATTTATACAAGATAACAAAATAGCTCTGTGTGGCAGTGGTGTCTGTTTTGTGATGAAGGATCTCAAAAAAAAGAAAATGGTCAGAGAGAGAGAGAGAGAGACAGAAAGGGTGAGACAGAGACAGAGAGTGAGAGTGAGACAGAGAGACAAATAAAGAGAACATGACAGGCAGAGAGCGAGAGACAGAAAATGAAAGCAGTGTTTGCATGTTTGGGTCATATTGTGTAAATTGTGTGTAATGTAGTGGAAAATGTACTGCATGTGACCATTACATGCAATTTTTCCGCGGAATTCCATACCTCCACACGAACATTACTCCACACTCCATACACACCCTCTGAACCCACCCTCTGCCCTTTCAGAAGATACCACACCACATCGTTCTTTACGCAGATCCCTAACTATCATACCATATTCGTTCCATATGGGGGAAAAAACTTCATTCCCACCTTCCGACAGGGAAAATCTCCTTAGCTCAACCTCTGAGTGGGAATTATTCCGAGTCAGAATTTTGGGAGCCTTCTGACTCCAGCTATGAGATAATTAATTTTTAACAAATCTTGTGCTTTGACACTTACTGCTATGTGGTTTGACTCTGACCTTGAGAAAGGCTAGAATAAAATGTGTACACCTGACCACAGATATAAAAAAACAACTATCATTAATGAAAAGGAAATTGTGTAGCTTGCAATAGATTTGTTGCTATTGTCCACTGCAGAATCAAATTGACTCTGAATATGTTGTTCTCAGAATTCATTAGGTATCTAAAATAGTCTTTAATATTCTGAGTGTGTATTGTAAGTCAAGTTAATCACAACAGCTTTAAACCACAAAATCAGTGAGCTTAGTTTTAAAGATGTGCACTTTTTTCACACAAAGCTAAGATCTTTAGTACACACATCATGGCAAGAGAAGTTTCTTTTTTACATTCCCAGTGAATAAATATTGGTTTCTCCATCAGCTGTTTGTTAGTGAGTTGTAAAGAGTCTCCCACATTTTATTTTATACACAACGCTCTCTCGTGGTACACAATGCTCTCTCCAAATACACAACACTGTCTCACATTACATAACACACTCTCCCAATACACAATGCTCTCTCACATTACACAACACACTCTCCCAATACACTATATTCTGTCACAATACACAACACTCTCTCATGCTAAACAATGCTGTCTCCCAATACACAACGCTCTCTTACAATGCACAACACTCTCTCCCAATACACAATGCTCTCTCATGATACACAACACTCTCTCCCAATACACAACGCTTTCTTACAATACACAGCGCTCTCTCCCAATACACAATGCTCTCTCACGATAAACAATGCTTTCTCCCAATACACAATGCTCTCTCCTAATACACAACACTCTCTCACATTACACAACACACTCTCCCAATACACTATACTCTCTCACAACATATAACGCTCTTTCACGATACACAACACTCTCTCCCAATACACAACGCTCTCTCATGATAAACAATGCTCTCTCCTGATGCAGTATACAGTCTCACAATACAGAACGCTCTCTCCCAATACACAACGCTCTCTCATGATAAACAATGCTCTCTCCTGATGCAGTATACAGTCTCACAATACAGAACGCTCTCTCACAATACACAATGCTCTCTCACCATACACAATGTTCTCTCACCATACACAATGTTCTCTTCCAATACACAACGCTCTCTCATGATAAACAATGCTCTCTCCTGATGCAGTATATTGTCTCACAATACAGAACGCTCTCTCACAATACACAATAGTCTCACAATACACAATACTCTCTCACAGTATGCAATACTCTCCCAATACACTATACTCTTTCAATATGCAAAACTCTGTTACAATACATTAAACTCTCACAATGTGCAACGCTCTCACAACACACTATACTCTCTCACAATATGCAACACTCTCTTACAATACACAAAACGCTCACAATGTGCAAAGCGCTCTCACAACACACTATACTCTCTCACAATACACAACACTCTCTTACAATACGCAAAACTCTCACAATATGCAATACTCTCTCCCAACACACAGCACTTTCTCACAATATGCAATGCTCTCTCACAATACACAGTACTCACAGTACAATCACACATATCTGGGTAAGAGTAACATCGTAGGCAGCGGCCTCTGAGTCCTCAGAGACATTCACCCGTTGCAGTCATGAGATGTTTGAGCATCAGAGAACTTTCAGTGTTGGACGGATGTTTGCTGGGTATTTTGTACCAGATTCTGATGTGTAAATGGGCAAATGTGCAGGTTCAGGCCACGTTTGGACAGAACCAGTTGTAGGAGCGATGTTCCCACAGTGTTCTCTCTGAGGAAGATGACGTGCGGTGGGGAATATTCATTCTCACTTTCCTTTGTACTTGTCCTTGGTGTCTATTTTATCTACCGAAGGCCTAAATGCACTCAGTCTGAAACAGCTGAGACTAGTTTTCAATAAAAAGAAATTGCTCCAAGGTTAGTAAAATTAAAAAGTTATATTTTAGCAGACATCTCTGTTCATTTTAATGGGAGCCACAGAGAGCCATGATAATGTTCAGGGCAGAGAGAACAGAATCATTCCACTCATCATTCATTAGCATATATACTGTACGTTTGGGATATTTTGAACATCTGTAGGTGTGATGTATTGAAGATAAATAGTCTGAGGATCAATAATCACTTCCATCACACAGCCAAGGCCAGTATCACAGCAGTTCTGACTGTAGTGCAGATGCAAATCGCAGGTTTATATTAATGCACTCCTTCTAATACGTTATCATTTCCATAGAAACAGCTAACACAGGGACTTGTGTGGTGGATGTTCCAGATAATTGCATTAATAACGCGTCTAATTGTTGATATGGTGAAGGTTTGTTTTTGTAAGGAGGTGGTTATTTAACATTTATGGAAGGAGAAGTTTATATTTTGCGGTTTCTCTGTAACCTGAAAAGCTGTGATTTTTTTTTTTTTTTGTCTTATAAACTTAAACTTAAGGTGTTCACAGATGTACCAAAACATTGAACAGAGAAAGTATGGTGGGTTGTTGTTTAATTAATCTAAAAAATAATAATTGTTGGCAAATTTCTGTCGTATAAGGGGGATAAAAAACACTTTGGGACATGCAGTTATAGGAAAATAATCAACTTCAGGGTGGTAACAGTAATATCACACCACCCAGTCACGGAGTATTTTCACAGCACAGTACATCCTCGAGTGACTTATTCTTTGCTTCTCTGACACAACCTAATTTGTTTAATAGCCTTAAACCATTATAGCTATTAAAGTGAATAAGATTGCTCTTGCCAAGACTGCTCATTTTACCGCTAGTTATTAGTGGGCTATAATATTTGCAATTATTTTAATCTGAGAAAATGAATTACGCTGTGCCAGTGAAGCGTATCATTTTCCCAGTGTACATTATATCCTTTAATGAGGTTTGGAGAAAACCTAAAAACAGATAAATAATGGACAAAATGGGATGTTTATGGTTGATACTGTGGCATGAGGTCCAGTCCAGGAAGTGAGAAGCCATTTATTTTATTTGTGAACATGGCCAAGAGCAGGTCAGGAAAATTGCCAAATGAGATGGAACGCCTTATTATATTTTCCTTAAAGAGAAACACATGGGTCATTTGTTCTTATTTATGCACACTAGAAGAATGCATCATTGTCTTGCAGCATTGTGGCACAACTGCGTTCTATAGCTGCATTGCATTCTGGGACTTTGCATCAACGTTTCCACTATTGTACATTGGATTTCTCATTAATATGATACTGAACATCACTGGAAAATGGTGAGTGACATCACTTATGTTTGAGACCGCTGAAATGTTCCTGCTCTAACAATTACAATGTCACCCTGTGACGTCAGAGTGGCACACGTCCACTAACTTCCCACAGGAATAATGAAGATGCAGAACCAACCACCAATTTAGCACCAGAATCACTAAACACATCACAAATATTTCTATATAAACATTTCCTGTGTTTCAGGTTGGAGTTCACCTTTAAGTGTCCAAACAATTTTCAAGCCTCACTGACCCTTTAATCCACTTTCCATTAAATCTTTAGCGTGCTCGCTGACCAGCTCTTAAGAGACGCCTGTCTCGCCTCCAGGGACAGATGCACCTGAAGAGTGTCACTGAAGCACAGAATCACACTTCTCCTGTTCTGAAATGCAGATTGCTAATGCCAAATGAAATGCTTGAGAAACATGAATAAAGCATTCAAAATGATAATTACATGCTTGGGCTCTCAAAGTGGGCTCTCAAACAAATTGGATAGCTGCAAATAGAAAAGGCGGCTTTTTACACAGTGGTTAATGTGCTGAAAATGAGATGAGAACATTGATAAGAGGGAGACAGAGACGGAGACGGAGAGGGAGACAGAGGAGCGCTCTTGTCACTTTGGCAGTGCATGACTGGCAGTTGATGTGTTTTGGAGCTGGAGGTTATTTTTCTACCTGCCTCAGCTCTCAGGCTCTCAACAATACAACCAACAATACACACTGCCATCGTCTGAAGACTTCCTGTCTGTAAATAAATTAGAATTTTTTCCCTGCCAGACATTAAGAGATGAAAGTGAAAGCCTGGGTTCATCTATAGATGGATAAAGGTTATATGTAGAAGCCTATAAGAGAGGCCCTGATTTGAAACGTTTGTGTGTGTGTATGTGTGAAAATACATGCAAAGTTGGAAATGCCTGCAAAACTGATTTAGAAACCGGATATTCGGAGGATTGTGTCTTTCACGTGAACAAAAATGCAAACCTGAAAGTTACTTCAACCACAGAAATTGCAGCCACAAATATATCCATTGTACAAAATAATACAATTTATTAAGTCTTAGTAATGAGAAAATTATTCATTGGTAAAATACTCAGATAGATATGATAGATATTTAGATACTGGAAAAGTAATAACCTACATGCACTCTCATTACAGTACTTGAGTACATGGTCTACTGTAACTGTCCTTCACGAAGTATAGTTAAATCATAGTACTTGAATTTTGTTAAATAAATAAATCAATAAATAAATAAATAAAAATATTAGCTACAAAATTTGCTACACTCATTTTTGATCACTGTTAGAGAGAAAAATAATAATTTATTTAACCCCAGAAAACTGTTAGCCAAATAAAAGACAATATATGCAAATTTTTAATAATTCAATTCTAAGAGCCAGTCAAAATAAAACCTTTCAGAAGTTTACACCAAATGCTTAGCAGCAACGTCTGAGACAGTGGAGACAGATGAGCAGCCCTCACCCAACTTATCAGCTATCTTTTTTCGGTTTTAAATACTTCAAAGAAAAGAGCGTTATGATAACCTGCAAATTATGTGAACCCCGTGGAGATATCAACATTTCACACCTCAATATCCAACCTGCGGAAACATGTACAGGAAGCCATTAGCTAGCTGAGTGAGCTAGACTAGCTAGCCAGATCTTTTGACGTTTTACAGAGTGAAAGCTTGGTATTGAAATTATGACGTCACTTCAGTGTTCGGTAGCGATGGACTGTTGTGTAGGTATCGTGTAAGGGCCATCCTAGCTAGCTAATGAAACCACAACATTAGCCAGTAGCTAGCCAGCTAATGTTACCTTTCGTTATATACTGTGCATAACGGAGGTGGTGTTCACTTCAGCATAGCTCACTTGCTTAGTTAAAATAAGAACCAAATAGAAAACAGAACATTTTCACATTAGCTGTCAGTTTTTGACATATAGAAAGTCATTTGTAAAATAATTACTCAAGTCGTATTTCACCAGATGGCTTATTTACTCTTCCCTGAGTAATTTTCACGATCATTATTTTTACTTTTACTCAAGTGAATTATTATTACTACAGTAGCAGTACTTTTACTCAAAGAAGCGTGTTTTGTATTCTTTCCATCACTGGATATTCATTGCATGCTCACACGTCCGGCACATTTCATCAGAGCCTTTGAAAAGGTTTCCATTCATTATTCATTTACAGTCACACACACACACACACACACACATACACACACACGTCTACACTCTTTTATTCTTTTATTCATATCATGTTTTAAACAGGCTTTAATCATTATATTTGTTTTTCAAGTTCAGTTTTACTTTTTTTGTGAACAATTAGCACACACAAAAACTTTGGATATAACGCAGCTTTCCGAATATCCTCCTTCCCTAATTCTCTATTACTTTAGTAGAAAATTAAAATGGATCTAATTTCTTACACGTAAACTACAATCCCATCATTATCCAGTGTACACATGCTAAAGGAATAGTCGTTTATTGTGAACTAGTGCTGGTTCATGCTGGTGTATAAGACAATTTTCCTTAGTAAGCAAGTAATTACTCATTTACTACTTACTTATTTGTTAGGTTTTGAATTTCGTTATAGACCACTGAGTGAATGCCTGACAAAACTTTGACTTATATTCATTTGGCCAGCGATAATTAAACTGGGAACAGTCAGGACAGGTCTCTCACCTCCGATACGGTGCATGCATCCAATTATATGCGAACAACATTGAGCAATCTCCCACGCACACCATAATAATGCTTCTAAAAGGTGACAGTGATGCACTTTGCACCTTCAATGATGAAGAATGACCTGGTTCTTGACCGGTCCTGTTCAGTCATAATAACCCTCGTCGTGACAGATTCTCATGATTTGCTAATAATGGCTGATTGGCTTTAGTCTAATGTCTCCATAATTCAGACAAATGGTAATGGTTTTATTTTTTTATTCATATTAATCACCTGCTGCCTGAAATCATTTCACTGTGCTTTGCTCCCTGGTGCACAGTGACTGATCTCATGACCCAAGCACTCCAAATCAAGCAAACATCTGCATCTTTATTCACAATATGTCTTCAAATCTTCAATGTTCACAGCAAGACGTCTCTGGTTTACATATCAGAACTCTTGGATTATGTTCCACGTTTACTTGCATTCTTTAGCCGTAATGGCAAAATGTCTGAAAGACAGAAGAAGCAGAGAGGATGATTGATTAAAAGAAAAAACAGAATATTTACTCCATAAATCTGCTGTGAGTTTCCCTTTTTGTTAAAAACCTACATCAGTGTATGCTGTTTCCCAGGGATCGCTGATCCCCAGAGCGTAATTTCTTGGTGTAATGTGTTACCACAATCTGTATATGGAAGTGGAAATTCATGGAAATTTATTTTCATTAAACGCTTTATCCTGGGCAGTGTCACAGGGGATCTGGAGCCTATTCTGGGAACACTGGGCATGAGGCAGGAATACATTCTGGACTTCACAGGGCACCATTCACACACTCATTAACACCTAGGGGCAAGTTAGCATAACCTCCCCGTTTTTAGGAGGTGGTAGGAATGCTGTTGCTGTCAGACAACACCGTAATCCCTGCTGCACCACCATGACACCCACAAACCAATCAATTTTCATCAAATCCTTTGCTCTCACCCCTTTTACTCTGTGTTCTGACTACAATTCAAGGAATGCTAAAATTATTATTGTGCTAAAGTTATTATTAAAGATGATTTTTGATTCTGCTGAATGCCCAGCTAGAATATGAGCTAAAATATTCCCTGGTCATTATTGCTAGAAAAACTCTCAAATGATTTAACACCTAATCTCAAATTGTATATTACAGAAGTCCTAAGTATGCCATGGATTCAGATATTTTATTTACGCCAGTCAGTTAAATTTTATTTATTTGCTTGTGATATTGGCTTATGTATGTTATGAAAAGATGAAAAATTCAAGTTTCTTTCCAAGGTCTAGACATAATAATAAGTTAGCAGATGGACTTTCAAGCCGAAGCTTGAAAGTCATTGCCAGGATTTCACAAGATCAGTATGAATCATATTGTCATATTATGTCGAGATGTCTACAGAGGAAACCAACGTTTATCATTTTGGGATAACAGAAATACCTTGAGATCACAAGAAAACCAGTAAAATTACTTCATTATCATGGAGCAAATAAACTATGGTATGAGAATCCATGGCAATTTATTGTATTATATTGTGTGTGGATTGATTTCATTTATTTTAATTTCATTTCATTCACTTTGTGATTGCAAAATCTTCACTTTACACCTCAACAGATTGGATTAATTTACACTATTATATATATATTTATGTTTAAATTGCCCTAAAACAAATATCAATTCTAATTAAATTTCTAGGTTTGATAGTTTGCATCTGAGGTTGCAAAAAAGAAAGAAAGAAAGAAAAAGCAGACATTAGTGACTGTCCTGCACTGGATCCGGCTCTCCAGCTCACATCACAGCTGCTGGTTATGCACAATATGTCCAAAAGTATGTGGACCATCACACTCCTATGTGCTTGTTGAATATCCCATTCCAAAGTTGCTATAATGGCCTCCACTCTTTTGAAAAGATGGAATGTGGCTGTAGGAATTTCTGCTCATTCAGCCACAAGAGCATTAGTGATGTTGGGCAAGAAGGCCTGGTGCACAGCTGGCATTCCCATTCATCCCAAAGGTGTTCAGAAGGGTTAAGACTTAGTCTTAAAGCTACAGCATACAAAGACATTCTAGACCACATATGGGTGTGATGCTCAGGTGCCCACATACTTTCGGCCATATAGAGTATGAGTTGAGAGATCAAATTTGCTCGATTCATCACCAGTGTGTAAAGACTGGTTGAGTTGCACTAGGATGAGCCACTGTTCCTAACAATCAATCACAGATTACCATTGTATTCCAATGCCCAATTATGGATCACCATTGTTCTGAGTGACCAATCACTGATTAACTGATTAGCATTGTTCCCAACAACCAGTGAGTAATCACCAATCTTCCCACCAGTCACTGATGACCATTGTTTGTCCACCCACACATTATTTTTAAATTCTCTTCTTGGTAATATTTATGGTAATAAAATAGACTTATTCCATCTGTATCCATTTCCTTCATGTCTGGTTCTCACTACCACTATTTCATTTTGTCTGCGTTCTTTTAATTATAGAATTTTTTTTATTGTTTTTTTATTTTTTTATTTTTTCTATGAGAAATAAGTTATAATCTATTATTTTCTATTCTGTAAAAACTCTATTCTATTCTATATGCCTTCAGAAAATCTTCCTTCTTCATCTAACATGTTTTGATATGCAAATGATAATGATGATTCAATGAATATGCAAAATTGGTGACTTTTAGTGGCTTTTTGAGCATGCATTATCTACTTTCCTTTAAAAAGAGTAGTCTTTTCTATAAACAGTGTCCGATTCACCAAAGGACCTGTAGGAAAGGACTGATTTTTTTTCCTTCCTGACAACAACAACAGCACAGATCTCCGTCAGGAAACCACAAGCCCAGAGTATCTCTCAGGCATCCAGCTTTAACTGCACCAATGTCAGGAACTACTCTGACAAACTGATCATCTTTCACCAAGAGAAAGTAATCACTGTTGTGTGGTGAAGACTTTGCCTCATGTGGAGGATCGTTATTACAAATTGGTATGACATCTGGAGAGACGTGAGGCCTTCATTCCTCTTCTGGACTTCTGCAGAAAGAAGGCATTTCTATCTTCACTTCATCACAGATGCAGCCACAGCATCGTCGGCACCGCTAATGTCTCCCATGGGGATACAGAAGGAAAATATCCTGGTGTTCTTGCAACACTTTGTGAAGCAAACAAAAAAAGAGTGTCGATCCACTCCAATGTCTTGATATTCGTACATTCCATGTTTCCAATGCAGCAAACAAACATGGAGACACTTTTTCCCCCACAGTGCTCTTGCAAATTTCATCCACTGGACCAGCATGTGTTTGGTCAAATTCCAAGAAGTATGAAGCATGTCCCAGACTGCTGGTCTCACCCGGCATAAAAAGCAACAATCTCCCAGGACTTGTGATTCAGCCTCCAGTGTCTGCACCATCAAAGATCATCATGGTTGGCTTCCAGTGTTCCAGTGATCTGACTGTTTCACAGTGAAATATTTGATAATTATAACTATGACCAGTGTTGGAGAAGCTAGCTACAAGAAGCTAGCTACAAGATGGCCAAACTTTTGCTTTTCCAGTAACGAGCTACTTTTTTCAACAACCAGCAATGTAGCATGACAAAATGCTAAACGCTTTTCCCTTGTCAGATACCCCATATTATTTTTTAATTCAACTGATTGCAATGTTAAATCTACTGCATCCATCAGGAACAAAGTGTAATATTTCTAATTAGTGTAGAATGAGCAGCTTGCACAGACCTATCTGGAGAATAATGGGATTGCACTACAGTTATAAAGGATGAAAACAAGACTATTGAACATCCATGGCCAACATTTATGAGTGTGAAAGAAATGGATACACATTTGTTTGTAACCTATGCAAACAGAGAATATTTTCGACATTCAAAACCAATTTAAGCACAAATAAAGGTGGGGAGTTTGCTATCGTTCAGGTTATGCTTGCTAGCTGATTAACCTGATGGAGCACAATAGCTAACCTCAGGTGTAATTTAGCCTAATAGCTAGTGTCAGCCTGTATGAACTAACAAGCAACGATGACAAGCATTATTATTCATACTGAAGCAAATGTCCAAAGCAGCTTTTTAATTTACCGAAATACCATATGCAACTAGCTAGTTAGATATTTCCCGAAACTAATTGAACTAGCGAGTACTCTCTGTATCTTTCCCTTTTTAAATTTTTTTTTTTTTACAAAGCATGTACATTTTATTTTGCACAAAAACTGAGCTGCACAAGCAAACACCGCAGTTGATTTTGCTCAGTTTGACAAAGTAAAAAAATTTTGGAAGACATTTTGCTAAAAGTGTTAATTTCCCCTATGTATGGAGACTTTTGGGACACCAATAGGGTGTAAAGGGAGGATTTTGGATAAAATATCTTCTTTTGTAAAGGGCAGGCACATGAGGGATTTTTAAAAGGCTTCAATGATATTATTGAAAATGTGTGGCAGCCTGGGAAAACCCTTCGTATGGTCAGATTTTGACATTTTCTAACATATATATATATATATATAGTTGTGAAAACTACAAGCTTTCTTGAACTGAAATATCTTTCTCTTTTGCACATATCTCAGCAAGTCTGCTAACTTCAAAAAGTGAAAACTGCGAAAATCACATTTAAAGATTTCATTCAAATTTCATTCAAATCTCCTACCTGTACATTTATAACCTAATCTAATTACAGAAAAACATTTTAAAGTGTTTTACATCAAATATGAAATGTGTCCTCAATTTGACTCTCTGCATCACCCACATCAGACTCTGTCTTATCTTATCACCTGAGGTAAAAATCACTTGTTGCATTTAAACATGAGTCTCATTGTCTTCTCTTCACTCTACTGATCTCTGTTCATGCTAACATCGGTGCGGAAATAATCGCTAGTTCATTCACTCACTTCTGTTTTATTGGCTAAATTTCTTGTTATTAATGTCTTTTTATTGAGTCATTTAGACATTTTCAGACTTTGTTCACTGTCGTCTCTTCTCTGTTTTGATGATGATGTGATGGTGCAGGAGTATCATGGACATTTTGACAGCTGGTATCTGATTACTAACTGGATTTTTAATGTCTGTTTTAAGCAACTTGATCAAATTGCAAGGAAATCACACTTAGCTGGTGAGGTTTTCGACGTCTTTAGATAGAGTAACTGTTTTTTACCGCTGTGTGATCTTTGCAGGCAGACGCCAAGGCATTTTCATGTTATTCTGGTAAATATATTTCTGTTTTGTTTAAGCAGAGATCAGAGTATATTATTGGCATTTTCAGGTCTCAAAACTTGAAATTTTGGCTGTTTTGCAGAATTTAGTCACAGCTGCTTCCAGTAGGTTTTCCCAGACCAACACATATATTTAGTCTTTTTAACCTTGACCTGTGTTAAGACTACCAACTATAAATTTGAAGTAAAACCATTGTATTTTTGGTTACTTATTACGATCGTCCATTTTTTTAACGGTCTGTAATGTAATTGAAAACCTTAGCGGTAAAGGTTTAATATAATTAAATGTTATGTTATTGAGCTGCTACACTTGTGTCTTGTACAAAGCTACTAATGATTCACAGCCTGTTGTCAACAGATTATTATTACAATTAGATTTTCCTGATTAATAACTTTAGATCAATATATTTTTTGGCAGTCATTGAGATGGGGTCAAAGTCTTGTTTAACAAAATTGATCGTCAATAGGCAGGAAGTCACATGACAGCAAATAACGCTGAACCTGTGATTTATTTTCAAACCCAATGTAATCAATAGCTTTGATTGTAATTGCATTTGGCTAACATAACAGTGAGTAGTATCAAATTAGTTTAGTCTGCATCGACTTTTAAATCATTCTAGCCCTACGTGTTTTACTTTCAACCCACTAAAAGCCATAAAGTTGCAAAAATATTTGGCAACACTTTACGTTAAGGCTGCTTTGAAAGAAAACCATGAACTTCAACACGAGCATGCCATCAGTAACTAACAAACTACCAAAAAATTAACACATTTATTAATTGATGTTTGTTTAAATGATACCAAAATACACCTGCATTTCATGTCAGAGCTTTTTTTGTTTTATTAACTAAAAGAGAGGCTGATGATGGTAATAGCTGCTGTAACATAAGTGATAACAGGAACTAACTTTTTTCACAAAATTAAATGTAACTATAAACAGATAAAAAGCCTGACTTGTAATAAATAAAAAATTTTAAGCATTGGGAGAGCACTCTGAGGAATAAAACGCTCTGCGACGTGCTGTTATAGAAAAATAATCAACTTCGGGATGGTAACATAAATCTATTTCATCACCCCACCTTATCATTGATTATTTTTCTGTAACAGCACACCTCAAAGTGTTTTATTTCTTATGTAATGTGTTAAGCAATGCCAGTTAAGTAATGTAAAGCATTATCACATATTTAGATATAGAAAGCAAAAAACATGTGAGAACTTTGCAATCAAGGCTGAGTAAAATGTCTTTTTGAATTATGTCTTTAATTTTGCAGTACTTTTCTTCTTTTGCATTTCTCATTTTAAAGTTAAAAAAGCACAAAGGAGAAAATTCCATCAAAATGCAATGACCTAAAATATTCAATGAGTGTGTATCATTTTTAAAAAATATATTTTTATATATTATGAGAACTGTACGCAGAATTGTACACTAAAGTTCTCCCTCTTTTTTTCCCCTCACTCTGTAAAGTTATATCCAGATGGTACGTGAAGTCTCCTACACACGTATTATCAGCTCTGTGTTCTGTGCTGAAATGTATGGCTCTGGAGTATTCGTCTGGAATCCATCACGCTGAGCACAAGAGCTCTGCCAGATTACACCTTTTCTTTCTGCATGTTAATCATGTGAATATCTGCAGGGAATTTCACCTGACTGAATGTGGACTGCGTAGGTGATGATCCATCAGTGCAACTGTGATGTCATAAAAATTCATTTTAACTCTAAAAAGTTTACATTTAGTGTATTTTGATCTTAAAACTAAATGAAAAATATAAGAATAAGAATGAAAAAAAAAAGTATTTTAGTCGCTATCCCAGGAGGATCACCAGGCATGGGAATGTATTTAGTAGGAAGGTGTTTAGTCCCATAAATATTGTTTATATTGCTTTCAACTGAGCTGAAAGTATGATATATTGCTTTCAAAATCAATTTTACAGTGGTATTGCTATAAAAATCTAAATAGCTAGCCTTGCTCAATAGGACACCCTTGTTAAAGTAATGAATAAAACAAGGGTTGATCCAAAAGAATGATTAGTTTTTCCTTTTATAGATCCAAAAGAACCATGTCTTACCACACTGTGATGTTATCAAAAGTTTTTAAAATCCACAGTAAGCGCTCTTATTGTGCCGTGCACATGTTTTCAGCCCCCTTGAACTTTTCCACGTTTTGTAGTGTTACAACATGGAATTGAAAGTCTTCCGGGATAGGTTTCCATCAGCTTTGCACATCTGGATCCTGATTTTTTTGATGTCCATTCTTCTTGCCAATTTTGCTCAACCTCAGTCAGAGTGGATTAAGATTGTTGGTAAAGAGCAATTTTTAAAGTCTTGCCACAGATTGAGGTCTGGGCTTTGACTAGGCCATCCAAGTTCTTGCTGTTGAACTTACTGTTGTCCTGCTGGAAGGTGAATATCTTCCCCACTTTGAAGTTTTTTGCAGACTTTCTTCTAGGATTGCCCTATATTTAGGTTCACCAGTTTCCCAGTCCCAGCAGATGAAAGGTCTCGCCACAACATGATGCCACCATCACCATGTTTCACTGTGGGGATGGATTGGAACAAAATGCTCCAACACTGCTAATCAGACTAGAGAACCTTTTCCCACATGTTTGCTGAGTCTCCATCATGCTTTTTGGAAAACTCCAAATGGGATTTCAAATTGTTTTTATTCCTTCCAGTAATGGCCTTCTTCTTGCCACACTACCATAAAGAGCAGCTTTTGTGGCATATCCCGGGTTATGGTTGTCTTGTGAATGACTTCCATCTGAGAGTGTCCTTTTGGTTGCTTCTCTGACTAATGTCCTCCTTACCCATTCACCTACATTTGGTAGATGGCCTCATGTAGGCAGAGTCAATATGTGCCATATTCTTTCAATATTTTAATAATGGATTTAATTTAAGATTTTTATGACCATACCCCAATTCACACTCTCCCATAACTTTGTCGTGGACTTGTTTGGACAGCTCCATGGTCTTTATGATGATGTTGTTTACTGAGGTATGCTCTCTAACAAACTCTGGGTTCTTCCAAGGACAGATGTACAGTATTTATATTAAGATTTAATTGCACTTTAATTGCACACGTCGACTCTACTAATCATGACTTCTGATGACAACTGTTTGCACCAGAACTAATTTTGGGGTTTCACAGCATTGGGGGTGAATACTTACACAGTCACAACTTTTATGTAACTTGCAACCTATATAGATTTGCCCCACCCCTCCTTCAATATTATGGGGTATTTTGTGTAGATTTATTACATACAGTCGTACTTAAATCCATTTCACTTCCATGTTATAACATTACAAAATGTGGAAAAGTTCAAGGAGGGTGAAAACTTATGCAAGGCACTGTATATAGACTCCAGGTTTCATAACCAACAGATTATGTTATTATGAGAAAATGTCCTGGTACAGCATAATGTGCCATGGTTCATGTTGGTGTTATGTGTGAAGGAAAGTTCAGGATAAGTATGATAACTGAAGCCTACATGGAGATGATGTGTGGGTGCTTACAGATAAATGATCTGGACCCCCCTCTCTCTCTCTCTCTCTCTCTCTCTCTCTGTGTGTGTGTGTGTGTGTGTGTGTGTGTGTGAGACTCAGAAACACTGAGTGAGGAAATGGGGCCTTTTGGTCATGCCTTTCTTAGGTAGACATGAAATAGAAATGCATCTAGAGTGCTTATGATCAATTATTTTCTTGGTATGAACAGAGAAATAGTTTGGACAGTTCTTCATTGGGTTTTTTTTGGGGTCTTTTAACCCTTTCAGGCATAGGGGCAATGATTATGGATAGTCAATTTAATGCTGTTTTTAAGAAAATAGAACAATGTGTAAAATCATGTAGAAATAAATGAATCATGTTTAAAAAAAAAATCAAATGTGAAAAAAATGAATCATTTGAAAAAATAACCTGTGAAAATAAACTCATGTGACAAAAAACCGCATGTAAAAAATAGAAATACACACTATATTTGTGAAGTCTAATATAAAGTGTCTAAAAACCAAATGCGCGATTTTCACGTGAATCGTGATTATTTACATGTGAAGTTTTTCTGTAATGGTCTCACAGGTTTCTCTGATCAGTTGAGCCATCAGCCCTGGTCATCCTGAAATTGATCAGGTTGCTTGGAGCCTTCTGCTTTAAGGATTCAAACTCCTTCAGCAAAGCACCACTGCTCAGTAATCTCCTCTCTCCTCAGATAGCTTTCACTTTATCCAGGGGTGTGTGAGGAGCTCGTTTGTTGTAGATCTTTTAATAGTGCTGATATAGTGATCCGATTCCTCCATTGTGCAGTAGTACAGCTCCTGAGAGAAGAGGAAAGGATTTGGAATAACGAATGCCCTCTACTACACTTAAAACCTGAGGCATTATCTGCATATATCTCTCGGTACTGTTTGGGGTTTGTGTTATTCATACTTGCGGACTTTAACGTGCCCATGTGAGCCGTGCTTTGATTCTGTAGGTTGACATTATTTCCTTTTGGAAACAGGAAGCAAGGGCAGGAGCGTGTTAAAAGGCTTGACTGATTTCCACAACAGCCTAATTTGTCCATTCAGAAGTGAATAGCATTGCTGCCTCACAGCTCCAGGCTCCCTGGTTTGATTTGGCTGAGTTTGGATTACATTCTGTGTAATTTCACTTGTTCCCCCTGTGTCGGTGTGGGTTTCCTCCGGGTTCTCCGGTTTTCTCCCATTTCCAAAAAACATGCCAGTTGGTGGATTGGCTAGACTAAATCGGTATGAATGAGCGTGAGAATGCGCTGTGTGTATGGCACCCAGCAATGGACTGACGTATTCCTGCCTCACACCCAGTGTTCCCGGAATAAACTCTGGATCTAAACTCACAATCCTGACCAGGATAAAGAGGCTACTGAAAATGAATGAGAGAGATTTCCCCGTTGCAACTTTGTTGTGTTCAGTATCCTAGAGAGCTTTCCAACTACAGCGCCTTGTACTGGTTCTGGGCCATGGCTTGTTTGTTTCTGCAGCAACTACATGAACAACCCATGTTTTATGCTAACTAGTTAACTGTAGAGAGACACAGTTTGTTCATGAGAATGAAACATTTTTGTAATTTTTTAAAATTCATATTGTCTTATTTGTGTCAATAACACAAAGAGAGTCATACAAAAAGCTCTAAAATACCACTACATTTTGATTTCCTGCTTAATTTATATAGTCTTTACTGGGATACTGGGACTTTTGATTGGTTACTACAGTGGGCCGCCATCCTTGGATAAATTCGTTCTGCTGAACTGTTTTTGTTTTCTAGCATCCCCCTGTGCATTCTGTTTACTCAGGCCACCGGGAACCTTTGACACCTCTTCCCCCTTAATGGCAACCCTGGCTGCTCCCAAAACCCTCTGACACTTTGTCTTGCACTGCTAGATTTTGATGCCCCTTGTGTTCTTGCAGATTTTGGCACATACACATTTGTCACATATTGTCTCTTGAATGTTTGCTTGGTTGGTCAATGTATGTTTGTCCAGCTGATAAGGTAACTGTTCTCCAGCAGTCCGACTGTAGCTTATTGAGGTTCTCATCTTCGGAGAGGATATGGTTTAGGTTACCAGCCCTTACCATCTCAACTGCCTCCATTCCAAGCTGCCACCTGTCTTTCCAGCTGTCACTGACCTATTCCTGGTTGTCACTAAGTTTGGTAGATACATCTGGAAGTGCTTGGAGTGTTTTATCTGAAACTTTTTGGTTTGCTTGTGCATACACACATATGGATACAGTTTTCACGTTCTAATCATTAGAGCGCTTTATACAACTTGGCTTCTGCTTACAGTTAATTAAAAAGCAAATCTGTCAGACTCGTGTAATCTCTAGACAATTAATTAGCATCTTAAAAATATAAATTTAAACTTATTACATGTGGCGTCTGTTTCAAGTTCAGAATTAGGCATAAGGTGACTAATCTAGCTGACTTAAGGGCTTTGGTTTAAAGCAACCCCGGATCACACAACTAAGTCTCCAGCTCATAATAAACATTTAAATACACACTGGACAGTAGCCTCAGGCTTGGAAAGAAATCCCCTGTGCAATATTTGCTTAAGCTGGATTGTGTAAGGCAGTCCATATTTCACACTGCCGGGTTCCCTCTGTGTAATTCTAATCAGGAGCTCTTTGGCACTTATATGGAGGAAATATACGAGGGGTTCCTCTCAGCATCCATCAGTGGAAGAGGTCGATTGATATTAACATCCGTTTTCATGCTCCCGAAAGCATGACCATCCAACGTTTGTGTGTAAAGATCTAACCGCAGTTTAGTTTATTGTGTTCTGGGAGTTAAGACACATAGATTGATGAGGAGTTCCACTTTGGGGATTACCTTATTCTCAGTAACTGGCCTCGACTAAAGTTAATTTGTAGATCTGGGTGCCACAAAAAGTGGTCAATGCAGTGTGGCAGCTTATCAGATTAAGGAAATCTGGATTAGTTGTACTACCATGCTACACTTACTGTATATAATGAATAAAGTTACAGGGGTTTTTTGCAGGATGTCTATTGAAATATTGTACTAGACTTGTAAGCAATGTAGCCTACTTTTAAAAAAACCAAGAGAAATGTCTGTTCTACGTTGTTAATCAAATGAAGCCAAGGAGCAATCCTCTTTCACAATTCAAATTATTATTTTAGCAGTTTGCACAGCCAAATAATTCAATACTTGCATTGCATAAATGCAAATATTTTGGTTGCTCTGTTAAAACACAAATTCAATGCAGACATTTACTTAACATTTATGGAAGGAGTCTCCAGTGTCAGCGCTTTGTAACAGTCAGAGGTAAAACTGTAACTAAGTTTTTCTGTCTTTCTGTCTAAGTTTTTCTCAGGTTTTTTTTTTGTTTTACTATAAAGAAAGAAAAAAACAGAGACTGGTGAGGGAACATCTGTTTGTAGATGCTATAACGTAAGTGAGAACAGGAACTAGCTTGTTTCATGGACGTTCCACAACATTAAATGTAACTATAAATGGATAAATATGATGTGTCATTCTTTAACTAATAAAAAATGTAGTCATTGGCTATAAGAGGAATAAAACACTTTGGGTTGTGCTGTTATAGGAAAATAATCACCTTTGCGGTGGTAACAGTAACTACATTGTTATTTATTTTATAACAGCACATCCTGAAGTGTTTTATTTATTACAAAGTTAACTTAATAAACTTTTTTCCTAACTTTTAAGGACAATATGACAATAGGATACTAATACTATAATAATTTCGATGTTTTAAGGAATACCATAAAGCAAAGTTAATCCAAACGGGATGAACGAAATGGTTTAAGGTTTATATGGGTGGATGTTTTGTAGTTGGAAAACACTCTCGTTTTTCCCTGCTCAGATTGAGCCTTGGTTATGTGACATTTACATAATATAACCTTCCTCTTAAAAAAAGACATTTTCCAGTAGATGCTGTGATTTTGAGATGTAGGGTTTTCAGATGAATTTTCTGCTCCTTTTTAGAACACATTTGCAATTCCACTGATGACATAAATACATCTGATTAGAGAGATGCGTCACCTATTACAGGCAGAAGTCGGTATCCTCACACCGAATAACAGGTACAGGGAGACAATCCGATCATGCATTAGAGAAATACGGCCTCAGCAGTTTCCTCATGGGAGGAGGCAGCTGTTTTGTGTAAAACTAAAATCTCTGTGTCTTGTATTGACTCACGCTGGCTTATCGGCACAAGGGGCCACTGAACCTCGCCGGGGGACAAAGTTCGCAGGTAAAGGGGGAACTTTGGAAGAAAATATGCTTTGAACTTTCACTGAACTGCCGCTCGATGCTCGTATATTTTTCCTCACTTCTTTAACCCACAGGTTAAAGAAGTCCTGTAGAACAGCATGTGGGAGGCATGCAGTCTGTCACACATCTTTCTCCGAGGCTGTAACGTGTGTGTTAATGTTTTTTTAACAGTAAAGCAGTAGTGTTAACACATCAGACAGTGACCCATGGCTCCCGTATTTCAATATTTATGTCAGCTTGGCATTTCATAAGCAGTCGCAGATGCCTGGTGTTTAGCCTGTATAACCCACCCAGTATACACACACACACACACATGCACACAATCCCTATGGGACTGGTGTGTGCAGACACTGTGTTTGTTGTTCATGGACAGGGCAGCAAGTTTCCAGGAATGAAATTAGGTATGAGGACTGTTAATGCAACTTAATCCTCTGGCGCAGTGAACTTTGTTTGGTGATGCTAAAAAAAATCTGCATTTGTGATTAAAGAAGAGCCTCTTCGCTAAACACAACAACTTATGACAGGGCCATGCTATTATCACCCTAAAGTTTATTAATTAGAAGATTAGGAACGATTATTTTCCTATAACAGCACCTATTGACGTGTTTTATTCCTCTTACACCACAACAGCTTCACTTTTTATCAATTTAAGAATAATACATCACCCTTTTTAACCGTGTAGAGTTACAGTTACATTTAATGTTGTGGAACAAAGTAAGTCAGCTCCTGTTATCACTTACGTTATAGCAGCTATAAACAGTCACTCACCAGCACTTTTTTCTTTATCTTTAAGTTGATAAGACAAAAAAAACACAGCTTTTCATGTCACAGAGAAGCCGCAGAGCAAATACTCCTCTGTCCTGAAGATTTTCCTGTGCTGGAAAACTGACACTGGAGACTCCTTCCATAAATATAAAATAAATGTAAAAATATATAAAATAAATAAATTTTCAAATACATTCATCGCATAAATGACTCCACATTTCTTTGTTAAATAACATGTTTTTCTTCTGTTATTATCAGCCTTAGATTAAGTCCCTGGGAATGAGTTGTTACTATAGAAACGATAATGTATTAGAACAAGTGCATTAATATAAATCTGTGATTTGCAGCTGCACTATTGGCAGAGCTGCAGTTGAAGGAAATTTATCAACACTTTCTGACCAATCAGAATCGAGAATTCAACAGCGCTGGGTTTCTTCTTGGCCTTAACCTTTTTTCGTTCATGCGCAAAATAGTCGTACCATCCGGCCATTCGAGTGTGCAACAAATCATGAAAAGAAATGCTTTTTGTGCTTTCTCATAACATCCTATGCCATCTAAGGCTGTATGTATACCTGAAAACATAACAATAAGGTTGGATCAATTCGTTACGTCAAGGTTGCAGTAGCAACATATTCAATCTATATGGCATGTTTGGTAGAGTGGTAGACCTCACAGCCATTTTTACATACACAGAAGTTAATCAGGCCCACCAGGATGAAGCTACTTCCTGCTGAGGCCTGATCAAGAACAGGGGCAGCTGCCACACCTTGGCTACTCGATTATCAAATAAATGATAAGGCTAAGCTTAGGTTTGTGCAGTAACTTACCTCAGTGCATTATAATATCATTATAACACAGTGATGTTCAAACACCTTACCGGGGATTATTGCAAGTTTAATATTGCAAGATTATTCCAAGTGTCATGCATTGGAGGAAATTGATTGATGCCAAAAATGTCATTGTAACAGCCCTTTGTAAGAAGATAGCCAACATAGACTTTCAACATAGTCTCTTTTTTGCCACAGAACCTTAATCAACTGTGTGTTTTTCAGCAAGCAGTATATAGTTATTATTATTACCAGTAATAACCTACTGCCTAATGCTAATAAAATAATGTTTAATCACTGCAAGAGTGACATAACTATTTTATTATTATTATTATTAATAATAATAATAATAATAATAATAATAATAAACAACTTTATTTGTATAGCACCTTTCATACAAAAAAATGCAGCTCAAAGCGCTTTACAATAAGTAAATTAAGTGCTTCAGGTGAAAATAGATAAAATATCATAATTAATGTCACTTAAAATTAAAAATAAAACCAAATATTAATAAAAAAGTTAAAATTAGAATACGTAGAATACATAGCATGAGGTAGAAAATAACTGAGTAATAATAAAATAAAATAAAGTTAAAATTAGAATACATAAAATGCATAAATCAAGTAAAATACAAAATTTTTTAAAAGAGTGCAACAGCACATAGGTTAGCTAGTTAAAGGCTAAAGTGAAGAGATTAGTTTTTAGCTTTCTTTTAAAAGTATTTAGCAAACTGGGTTCCCCATTATCGACAGGTAGTGTGTTCCATAACTTTGGGGCGTAATTGACCAAAGCTGCGTTCCCGATTTTCCTTCAGCTGTTGCTGAGAACCCCCAATAAACCAGATGATCTCAGTGTTCTTGAAGGCACATAGTTAACAAGGGCGTCAGCAATGTAGCTTGGTCCTATAGCCCATTAAGGGCGTTGTGTATAAGGAGGAGGACCTTAAAATCAATACGAAATGTTACAGGAAGCCAGTGCAAAGCAGCTAAAACTGGAGTGATGTTCTCTCTCCTCTTAGTCCTGGTTAATAGCTGAGCTGCAGAGTTCTGAATGAGCTGAAGTCTCTCAGTTCTTTTTCTCAGGAGGTCAGTATAAAGTGCATTGCAGTAATCGAGTCGGCTTGAAAGAATCCTTTTGATTCATAAATGGTCGTACTTTAGCTGTATTTCTGAGGTGGAAAAATGATGTTTCACCACTTTATGAATGTGGGACTTGAAGCTTAGAACTGAATCCAAGATAACACCAAGACTGGTAATCTCATATTTAATCCAGGGTGTTAGCTTATTAAACAGCATTTCTCTTTCTGTTTTAGGGCCGACTATTAGGATTTCAGTTTTGTCCTCATTTAACTTTAAGAAATTATTGCTCATCCATTTATTTATTGCCAGCAGAGAAGACAAGTATTCATGGAATTTATAGCTGCAGCATATCATTTGGTTCAGCAGAGATATACAGTTGTATATCATCCGCATAACTATGGAAACATACATTGTGTTTTCTAATGATTTCACCAAGTGGCATCAAGTATAGTGAGAATAATAAAGGACCAAGGCAGCTCCCTTGTGCAACCCCAAAGCAGATGTCATGTTTCTTAGACACATGATCTCCAAGACTGACATAAAACTTTCTCCCTTTTAGTTTTAAAGTATTAAAGTTTTTGATGACTGCTGCTTGGTCAGGAATGTGTAATTTGGGGGATGTTGTCCAACTCCACATTGGGTTTGGGTCAACTGGCAAAACACATCATAAAATCCCATTGTTGGTGATTCCAAAATATCTTTACATGCCACTTTTCACTTTTCTTTCCCTGCTTGGACTCTCAGGTATACCAGCACTCCATCAGTGAGGGGGTAGATCTTCACCTTCAATCGTTGAAATGCAACCCCTAAGGACCTTCATGACTGAACTTCCTTCTCCGATTTAAAGATTCAACTTGCAACATATCTGTTCTCCCAACACTTTCCCCTTTCTTCTTCCTGCTAGTCTTTTTCCTTCCTTCGTTCATTCATTCATTCTCAGTAAGTGCTTTATTCTGATCAGGGTCACGATGAATCCGGAGAAAACCCCAGGAACACTGAGCACAAGGTGAGAGAATACACCCTGGATGAGACACTAATCCATCGCAGGTCACCATGCACACACATTTAAAAATGTTTCACACCTATGGGCATTTTAGAGCAGCCAAGCTGCATGTTTTTGGACAGCTGGAGGAAACTGGAGAACCCAGCGGAAACCCACAGACACTGGGAAAACATGCAGAGCACTGCACATCGAGTAATCTGAGCACAGGATCGAAGAGGGGACCCTGAAGCTGTGCGGCGGCAATGCTGCCTGCTGTGACACCATGCCATGCATTTTTCTTTATGGTGTGTATGTATGTGTGTGTCAGAGTTTGTTGTGTGAATCTGATGAAGCACACATGCTCCCATCTCCATTCTTCAGTGTTTTTTTTCTATGCATTTTTATTGTCCTTAGATCATGTTAATGCATCAGATAGCATGTGTGCTAGATGTACTACGAGCCCTGTGTCCTGTATTTATTATGCTGTATAAATTCTTATACGCCACACTCCCACTCCCACTCTGTAGGTCAATCACTGACTGTAGCCCATCTGTCAGCCCCGTCTATCCTACTCATCAGTGAAAACGGACCACCGCTGAGTAGATATTACTCGGGTGGTGTCTCATTCCCAGCACAGCAGTGACACTGATGTGTGTGTGTGTGTGTGTGTGTGTGTGTGTGCTGCTATGAGTGGATCAGCAGTGTATCTAGGGGCACTCCTACTTTGTTGGTCACCTTTTCGGTGTTTAGTTTAAACTAAAACTCTTTTTTTATGCAGAGTGTGTGTTAATTGTCCTCTTGCATTCATCCTTGTCAGTTTCTGGAGAATTCTGGTTGGTGTTACTGAATACTGATACTGTGTTTAAAAACCCTAACCAGAGCACTGCTGTACCCGATACACTCACATCAGCACCTCATACACTACCATGTCATTGTCAAATCAAATATGCCCAGTGGTGCTCCATTTACACTGACAGATGAGAAAGACAGGAGCTGATACGTTGTGCATAACTAACTATGAGGCCACTGTGGTCCAGACCTTGGTAGTTTCTGAAGGCTTAGCTTTTCTCCAGTTTGGAAACAGTGACATCCTGATAATATAGTCCATTATGCATACACGCTGTAGGTTTAATCATTTACTTAAACACCCATTATGTTTATACTGCAAAAAATGACATCATATCAATTTTCTTTTCAATATTTTTATATGATTACAATAAACCAAATATGATTATTAAACCTATTTCCAGACAAGTACTCATTTCAATCTGGAAATAGTCTTAGCAGATCATTTTTTCATTTCATTTCTAGAAAGATGCAAAATGATCTGCCAATAGAACAAGACTATTTCAAGACTGACTGATGTGTATTAATATAATATATTAATATAATAGAAATATTAGATAAACTGGACCATATATATATATATATATATATATATATATATATATATATATATATATATATATATATATATATATATATATATATACACACACCAATCAGCCATAACATTAAAACCACCTGCCTAATACCTAATATTGTGTAGGTCTCCCTTGTGCCACTGAAACAGCTCTCATAGCTCTGACTCATCGAGGCATGGACTCCACAAGACCTCAGAAGGTGTGCTGTGGTATCTGGCACCAAGACGTCAGCAGCAGATCCTTTAACTCCTGTAAGCTGCGAGGTGGGGCCTCCATGGATCGGACTTATTTGGCCTGCACATCCCACAGATGATAGATCGGACTGAGATCTGGGGAATTTGGAGGTCAAGTCAACACCTTGAACTCTTTGTCATGTTCCTCAAACTATTCCTGAACAATTTTTGCAGTGTGGCAGGGCGCATCATCCTGTTGAAAGAGGCCACTGCCATTAGGGAATACCGTTGCCATGAAGAGGTGGTATTTGGTCTGCAACAATGTTTAGGTAGGTGGTATGTGTCAAAGTAACATCCACGTGAATGCCAGGACCCAAGGTTTCCCAGCAGAACATTGCCCAGAGCATCACACTGCCTCCGCTGACTTGATTTCTTCCCATGGTGCATCCTGGTGCATCCTGGTGCTCTTCCCCAGGTAAGCGACGCACACGCACCCGGCCGTCCACATGATGTAAAAGAAAACGTGATTCATCTGACCAGGCCACCTTCTTCCATTGCTTCATGGTCCAGTTCTGATGTTCACATGCCCATTGTAGGTGCTTTTGGTGGTGTACAGGGGTCAGCATGGGCACTCTGACCTGTCTCCGGCTACGCAGCCCCGTCAACATCGAGAACTGACTGTTCACTTGCTGCTTAATATATCCCACCCCTTGACAGGTACAGTACACACACACACACACTGTATGTAGGCTACCAGACTTGAGAACAACTGGCTGTTTTTAAAATGCATTTTAAAAAATAAATAATTGACTAGCCAGACATTGTAATTTGACATTGCTAGCCAAATCAGCTATTCAGTTGCAGTAACGTTAGCTGATCAGTCTAGGCTAAAAGTTCCTCATGTTAGTACAATTTTAAGTTGTTGTGTAATATAGTGCTGTAGTCGAGACCATTGTCAAGTCCAAGACCAGGACTAGCCAAGACTAAGTCAAGAGCAAGTCTTAAGGGGGTCAAAGCCAAGTCAAGGTTGTGTCCAGATGAAAGCAAGAGTCAAGACTGAGACAGAAAACCATCAAATCCTTTTTTTTGAAGCTGGCTGGTTTGAGTATTTCAGAAACTGCTGATCTCCTGAGATTTTCACAACCAACAGTCTCTAGAGTTTACTAAGAATGGTGTGGAAAACAAAAAACATCCAGTGAGAGCAGGTTCTGTGGGAGGAAACATGTTGTTGATGAGGGAGATCAGAGGAGAATGGCCAAACTGGTTCAGGCTGCCAGGAAGGCTACAGTAACTCCATTAACCACACATTACATCCACGGTGAGCAGAAAAGCATCTCCGAGTGTCAGAAGCAGAAGACCATGTCAGGTTCCGCTCCTGTCAGCCAAGAACAGGAATCTGAGCTTACAGTGGGCACTGGTTCACCCAAACTGGACAGCTGAAGATTGCAAAAAAGACCAGGCGATGTTTTTCTGATCTTCAACACTTTAGTTACAGCATCTGTCACCAACAGCACGTCACGGTCAGAGTCACTGAGATCACTTCTCGTTCTGATGTTTGATGTGAACATTAACTGAAGCTCTTGGCCTGTATCTGCATGATTTTATGAATTGCACTGCTGTCACATGATTGGCTGATTGGATAATTGCACAAATGAGCAGGTGTACATGTGTTCCCAGTAAAACTGTATGCTGAGTGTATTAAAGGTGCCACTGAGTGATGTTTAACAGCAGCAGCAGTGTGTGTGTGTGTGTGTGTGTGTGTGTGTGTGTGAGTTTATAATGCATGTTTAATGCGTGTCTGGGTTAGTCACAGAGCTGTCGTGCTTCACATCTCCGCTTTCAGTTTAGTTTGACTGAATATTAGGGCGCTGGAGCTGGAGCGGTGACGTCACAGGGATCCAAATAGACCTTCCGCCGCGCTCGCGCTTCACTTTGACCGCGTCAGCGCGCGCCGGTGTGTGTGTGTCTGAGAGAGAGAGAGAGAGAGAGAGAGACAGAGAGACAGAGAGCGAGACAGAGGAGGGTGTATATGTGTGTGTGTACGCGTGTGTGTGTGCGTGCGTGAGTGTGTGTGTGTCAGCCAGTCCTCCTGCGCTCAGAGCCGACTCCACGCTAAAATCCAAAGTGTAAAGTCGAAACAACAACAACAACAACAACAACAACAAAAGTCATCATCATCAGCATCATCATCAACAACAACAACAACAACAACACCAGCAGCACCGTGCGTGCGCCGCGCTCGTGAAGTGGATTAGGAGCTCAGAGTGGCGATGAAGTTTTTCGGGAAATGAGCGGGTGCGACGCGAGGACTCGGGACGCGCGCGCGCAGTGAAAACGCAAAGAAAAAGAAAGAAAAGAGGTACCAAGTTTGCGTGAGTAATTCTTACAGCGTTTTCACGAGTGTTGGATTTGATTTTTGCTGCATTTTTACACTCTGTCTGAGCTGCTTAGACTAGGTCCATGTTGGCAACCTGCTTAGATTAAACACTAACCTGTAAATATTTCGAATAAAGCAGAAGCACTAACCCTAATGCAGCAGTGTCAGTGGATAAATACTGATCTGAATCCCACACACTCTCAGGAAAACCGGGTGCTTCTCACTCTACTTCCTTTAATATGCATGCTTCACCTTGTAATGTGGATAAAGTGCACCTTTAACAATTAAACTAATAGTTTCTGTTGTTTAGTAAAGCTTTAAAGGTTCCCTACATGCACCTTTCTAGGTAAAAAATACAAAAAACCTTGAAGAACCCGTGATGGTTCCACCACAACAGTAAGGAAAAGTAGTTTAGTACCTTTTTTTGCACCAGCATCTTATTTTTTTGAGAGCTGATTTATAGAAGGCTGTATATGAGATTGATATATGAATATATATATATATATATATATATATATATATATATATATATATATATGAAATGTCAGGAAGATTCAGGATACAGAAAATAATTTTTCACTATTAACATCTTAACATGCACCGTTTAAATAGAATGATAATGAAGCTCAGAATCTATAAGCTCAAAAAAAAAAAATTACTAAACTGTATAATTCTTTGGTACCATCAAGAGTACAATTCAGTTCAATTCAGTTTTATTTGTATAGCGCTTTTAACAATGGATATTGTCACAAAGCAGCTTTACAGCCATATATCAATTCCAGATATAAATTTTACATTTCTAGAAACCTTTTGTACCTTTTGTACACCTTTTGTACCTTTAGTACATATCTTTCACCTCAAAAGGTGCATGTAGTTCACATTTCAAGCTAAACTAAAAACTAATTATGTACCGTAAGTCTTTTTTAAAAAGCTACACTGTATCCACCTTTCCAGGTGAAACATACTGTACATATTAAAGGTCCAAAAGTTGAACGCTTAAAAATACCACCAGCAGAGACAAGGAAAGGTGCAGTTTAGTACGATTTCTTCTAAGTGGTTTCTCAAGGGAATATGGACATTCTTAAAACTTCATTCTTAAAAAGTTCATTTGTAAGAAATTGTATGAACAACTCCACTCTTAACATTTATAACTTTTCATTCTATGGAATATTTAAGTGGATAAATTTACCAAATGTAAAAGTTTGATATTTACAAATCATTTTCCAGGGTTGCACTGATTAAATATTATTAAAATAAAATACTGCTTAACTTTATTTTTTATAAAAGTCAGTGTTTATAAAATATTAAGTATCATTTCTGTTAATCTATGAAAATCTCTGGATCTGATGTGAAAGCCATGAGAGTCCATCGAATGTATGCTGACTAGAAAGGTAGATGAAAGTGTGTAGTATCACTCGTTTCACATGATAGCTAGGGTTTATCACTGATTTCTGCCTGGTTTGTGGTTGTTTTAAGCCTGTAATCTGGCTGTTTGTTCAGTTTAAGGCTCTCTTGCATCATTTTTATCTTAGATTAGGTCGTATCTTTATTGTTGTCAGAGCGTTTTTGTACTGAACTTTTTAAACTTAAGTGTACACATGAATTAAGACCACTGGATGGCAAAATTTGGTTTTTAATCATTTTTTAACTGAAGCACTTAAAAAATAAACAGGAAACAGGAAAGAAAAAATACACAGCTAAAAACATGGCTTACACAAAACAGCAGCTTTCACACAAAAATCACTTTTACAATTCCAAAAAAAATCTCTCTCAAGCCCAGTTCCAATCTTTTCTGTTTTTTTTAATAAGATTGGATCAAATTCTTTCTTTTTTCCCTCCAATATCCGATCTTGAGTATTGTATCGGTGACAGTTATTTTTTATTGTCTGGATTTAAATGGGTTTAATCTAAAGCTCGGTAAGTTAAAACAAATAGAAAAGAAAAATTGTCAAATTGACTTTAACTTTTAACAAAAGTGTTGTTAATATAGCACAAAATGGTTTGAATCTACATTAAATGAGGTGCAAATGTAACTAACAGGACTTTGATTAGTTGAATAGTGCCCATAAAATAAATTTGTGCCATGCATTTGTGCATTTTTGGGCTTCAGAACATTTCAGAATTGCTGATGTAGAGCACAAAATGAAGTTCTACAAGCGGTGAGTTAGTAACAAGATTCATAAACACTGTAAGAATGAGACTGATTAAACCCTGTAAGTGTTAATTAAACACTCGTTATTCATTCAGCTCTGGGGAGTCTAATGCAATTTGCATTGCACGTGTGTAGCCAGGTTTGCCAGATTGGATCAATTGTTTCCAGTCTGATCACATTGTAAAAACCAACCAGTTCACTATAAACTAATACTAGGCAGTCTAACCAGACAGCTGGCAGGCAAGAATGTAACATTACACAATGATGTTAAACCAAAAAAAAAAAAAAAAACACTTGAAAGAACAACAGCTGCCGAGTTTGTAAGCGTTCAAAAATCCTAAGGCGATTTTGTGATTAAAATATCAGGCAGCGTCGCTTGTGGTGCGAGATGATCC
This sequence comes from Pangasianodon gigas, assembly GCA_022758105.1. NCBI lineage: Eukaryota > Metazoa > Chordata > Actinopteri > Siluriformes > Pangasiidae > Pangasianodon > Pangasianodon gigas. The sequence continues at coordinate 3,807,205 of CM040476.1, read as the reverse complement.
TGTAACTGGATTAAATGAGGAGTCAGTGGATTTGTTCTAAATCACAAACTGCTGTATTCAATAGTACATGAAAGTAGTGCTGCATGTGTTTAGTAGAATATAGTGATGCAGTGATGGTGATTGACACATCGTTTGGTAATTTCGGACGCATGCAGTGTTGTTCAGTATCAGCTGATGAGATTGAAGCTGAAATGATTAGGGTCAGTGGTTTGTCCAGGGTTTTAAACAGGTAGCAAAAGAGCACATAGTTGGAATTGGCAGAATATCTCATATGTTCCTTGGTTCAAAATGAATGGAGACATTACTGTATTGGCATCAGTGTTGCTCTGCAGTTCTTTCTACTGAAGGAATTTTAGTTAAAACAGCAATAATTAAAATCAAAACGAGCTACGGATGACTCATGAAGTCTGTGTGAATTTTGTGTTAATATGACTAATTGTCTCTGGTTATTATGAGAATGGATTTGGTGAGCATGTAAATTGCACATTTATGTAATAAATAGTAGAGCTGCATGATTCATACAGAAACAGAATTCAGGATTTTTTGGTTTAGAATTGAGATCACGATTCTTTGACCAACTTTGTAAGGAGCAATATGAATATTTATTATATTGTTACAGGATTGTAGCAGGATTTACAGCTCCATCTGCATTCTGTGTTACTGATTTACTGCACTTGTGTACTCCAAATGCTGAAATCCTACAAAAATAACTGCTAAGTTAATAAGCTGGAATAGTGGAACTCTCTTTTATGCAATGCTGCAGAATCGACAATGTCCTTGAATGAAATTGTATTAAGAAAAGAATTTTAATATGATTTTTTGACTCACTTAATGTGAGGATGATGTGGTTTAGGACGCAGCCACGCATGCACAGTTAAGTATTGCCTTGCTGCTGACATTAAAAAGACACCGAGCAGTTCTGAAATCTGTTTAACATCCACCTTAAGTGCACATACTTTGGGTCTTTAAATTGATTTAAAGCCAACAGAACCATTGACTTTGTTATTGGATTTTTTTCTGCTTTTAACAGACCTCTTAACACTTAAATGTCTTAAAAAATATGAACTCAGAGTAGTAATTTCATCTGTCAGAAAAGTTGACATGCATAAATTTCACATAATGGCTCTCTTAGGCAGTGATGCTTTTGTTAAAACGATGCAATCAAAGCTAAATGGTTTAACAATGGTTAACTTCAGACATAAACCATTTCTTTCTCGTATGCTGACATACTGTTGTTTCCAAGACTCTCTAATCTAAACATGATTGTGTATTTATCATAAGCAAATGGTTCACGCTTCTCGGAGAAATTCTGATGAGGTGGGATTTAGATGTTCATAGAGGTTTGTGAAATCTGGATGCATTGTGAAGATCAACAAAACAAGCATCCATCAAAGTCACAATGAAATAAAAGCATAGGCTACTGCTGGTCAAATGGCCAAAAAACAAAGCTCTTTCTGTCAGCTCACACTTTTTCAGCATCTTCTTTTCCCTTCACCACAGCAATATGTCATTTTCCATGTGATTCATAATAGATTTAGTCTAAGTTCACCTCAAAGGACATTGTATTACCCTTGTAGAAGTGGGTGATGTGTAAGGAGTTACTTTTACTAACTGGAAGTTGATTATTTTCCAATAACAGCACATCCCAAAGTGTTTTATTCCTCTTATGCCACAAGAATTTGCCAACACTAACAATTTCATACAGTAGTTACATTTAATGTTGTGGAATGTCTATGAAACTAGTTAGTTCCTTTATAGTTTTAGTTACGTTATAGCAGCTATAAACAGTCGTTCCTTCACCAGCCTCTCTTTTTTCTTTCTGATAAAGTTAATAAGACAAAAAACACAGCTTCTGTTATGTTACCAAGGAACCGCAAAGTCTTGAAGACTTTCCCAGGTCAGAAGACTTAAAGTTACATCTTTACCTGACTGTTACAAAGCACTGACACTGGAGACTCCTTCCATAAACGCTAAACATGAAATTAAAAATTCATCAGATCAAAAAATTACACACTTTTTTTTTTACATCTGTTTACGTGGAGCATCCACCGTACAAGTCTCTGAGAATTAGTTGTTAATATAGAAATGATAACATATAAGGACAAGCGCATTAATATAAGCCTGTGATTTGCTTATTTATAGCTTATAGTTATAGATGATTGATCAACACTCTGACCAATCAGAACCAAGGAATTCCTCACAGCTGTGGTATAAGGCAAAACTACCCTATAACAATATTTGGAGACATTTTCTCGATAATTAATATGTATTACAGTATTCAGGTTTTGTTAGAGTTTAGCAAATAAAGTGACAATAAGTCTCTTTTTTTTAAAAAAATGAAAATTGTGAAGTCAACATTTACAAAAATATAAATAGTTACAATTGATTAAAAAAGACGTAACAATCAGTGTCCAACTGTTAGGAACTGTGGAGTCAGTTAGCATTATAGAAGTAGTATTAGTATTAAAGAAGTTGTTTAGCTACTATATAGTGTACTATATAGAATATAGTACCGGTGTGGGTTTTAGCTTGATAGTGAACTAGCATGACGATTATGGGTGAGTGATATAATAAAAAAAAAAAGGTCACATCATGATGCTACATGATGCGTATCATGATATGTAGTTTGCAGACTGAAAGAGAAAAATAGACTAAAAAGGCGAATAGTATTAATAATTTGTAACATTTTGCAATTTTAAAGACAAAATTTTAACATCAAATTAGCTACTTCCATATCACAGTATATCAGAAAAACATGTTGTGACATAATTGATCATGAAATTGATGTTATATCGTCATACTGCCCAGCCCTAAGATGATATGATTTTGAGAGTATAAAGCATTTCTGCTGATTCTGGTTGCTCTGGATAAAGGCATCTGCAAAATGCTGTAAATGTAAATGATGATAGCAACTATACTCTGAGAAAAGTGTGTTTTGACGTAGTTTATCAAATTATCAATATCATATTATCATTTCACCCAGCCTTACTGCATTTTATTACCATAATAACTGCTATCTGCGAAATAGACAGCTGAATGATAGAGAAAAATTAATCAAAGGCGACACTGTGGCCCGGTCTTCAGACAGCGCTGGACTGTTTTTGTCTGTGAGTAAAAATGTCCTTGTTTTCAGTCACATTCATCTGAATCATGTTTCATGTAGATACTGTTAGGAAAACAGTTTTAAGATGTTCCGCACCAAATGACGTCAAGAAGGACTTTATCTCACTAATAAATTTAGATTCCCTTTTTTTAAAAAAATATTTTTTTAATTCTTTCAGCTTTAATAATGTTTAAACAGAATGTACGAGTTGATACAAGGTTACAGACTGATAAGAGTACAAAAACGGATAATGATGCAACACCAACTGTTCTGCATTTTTGGTGAAATTCAACATATGGCCAAAAATGAAAGACCATCACCTCTCCCTGTGGAACAATATGCCTTTACATCAAGGATTATACATTTGTCTTCTTTTAAATAACATTTTAAGAAATATTTTATCAAACAAAGAGAAATGAATCTAATAAAAAGTGTAAGCTAATTAAGCTTGGAGTAATATGGGTCTGTTATTGACTGGTTGTTAATTTGGGGGAAAAAAAACAATGGAAAAGCCTAAATATTTGCACAAAAAAAGCTTAGGCTTGGCTGAAATGGAAAAGTAGGTCTATCATTAAATACAAACACGTTTTTTTTTTTTAATAAATGATTATATAGGAGATGTAAGTCACAGTGCAATATCTAGATATATCTAATCATAAACATAAAAATCACAAAAGTTTTTCTTGATTTTATTAACAAAATAAATAAAGTGTTAAGTGAATGGGAATGAATGAATATCAAATGTTACATCTCTTCATTCAGCTGCTGTTTTCTTTTTTTGGGTGAAAAAACAGTCATGAACTTTAGGTATTGTAGTCTTTTCACCCAAATCACTTTTTCTTCATAATATTTTCATGACCACAGTCAATGGAAACACAGATTCATTCACGTTTGCTGACTTATTTCGAGATAGCCCTTGCTGCAGAAATGCAAAAGTCCTGGACTTTTCTTTCAACTCCACTGCGGTAGGAGGAGCTTGATCAGGTCTGACTCCACCCCCTGGAATTTTGAGAGGTACTTGGACTATTCGGAGATTGGATTAAATTGCAGAATGTTTGAATGGAAACACGGCTATATTATTTTATATTTTCTCACTTCTATGACCTCCAAAGGTGGAACGACCTCTGTGCGAATCAACAATAAATGACCAGCCAAGCACAGCTTCCAAATTCCTGACCAGTCCACGTGTGCAAATAATTTGGTGTACATGAACCCAGTGGAAAAATACAAATGAAAAAAAAAATATGTCACAAAAAAATCAACCCTTAGCAAACAAACCAGGTGTGAAAACAGTTTATGAGGACAAAACATGACCATTGTACATATGTAACACATTTACACTAATGCACTAAGCAACACTTAATCCTCTGACCTGAACCCTGTAACTGAGGCTCGACTCCATCAGTTATGTAAAATATGCATGCGTGCAGACATTTCTGAAGGCTGACACATGAAACCAAACCAAAGGAATTCTTTTCAGGACTGAACTTACACATTTCTCTGACGGCTTCATCAGTTTTCATGGGATGTAAACGAAGTCATTTTTAAAATTCTTGGCTTGTCTAGTGGTGATGCACATTGTGGTTTCAAGTGGCTTCTTTCAGCTCTGTTATGAGAAACACATCCTATACTCAGCACCTCTATATTATGACACCTTTACAACCGAAGAGTTACAAAAGAAGTGTTCCAAGGTTATGGCTTTATTGTGATTAACAAGGCTTTTCTTCTCTTTCTCTATAAATTTCATAACATCTGTAATACAGCGTATATCATTTTCTCATGGCCGTTCAGGTGTATTTGTTCCTGCTTGCTATATTTTCTCTGAACATAATCTCCATCTAAAATCAACTGGTTTCATTGCTTGTTTATGCACAGTGCTTCGATTTTCTTTTTCTCTCTCGAATTTCCTCAAGCTTTTTTCAAGATAAAACAGGAGACAGTCTTTCATGTTTCCACTTGTGCTGACTCTTTTATAGAGAAAAAGCAAGAGAAACACACGCTATCTTTCCCTGTACGCCGCTCCCACCCTCACAGAGGCTCTGAGTGTTTCTTATCAGTCCTGGAAGATCTTTAGCAGTCATTAGGCGTGTGTGTGTATTCAGTAGCTGGACACAGTAGCAGTACTCAGGAACACACACGTGGAGGTGAGTGTTATTTTTTATTGAAGTGGCTTGCCTGAGGAATCCGAACGAGCTGAGAGAAGGAGCTGACAGAGGTAGAAAGACTAAAACAAGGCTTGTCTATAATTAGTAACTGGGAGAATAGGTACAAGTCAAAACCAGGAAATATTACAAGCTGGATAGATCAACGGAAGTCTTAATGTGCTTTAATAATGACAAAAATAGATGAGTATATATTATTCATTCATCTTCGGTTCTCCTGGGCAGGGTCACGGTGGATCCGGAGCCCATCCCAGGAACACTGGGTGTGAGTCGGGAATACAGGCTGGATGGGACGCCAGTCCATTGCAGGGCACTATGCACACACACATTTTTTTTTTGGGAGGTCAGAGGAAACTGGACAAACCAGAGGAAGCTTACATGGGAATAGGAAGAACATGTGAAAGTCCACACAGACAGTAACCCAATCTCAGGATCAAACCGGAATGCTGGAGCTATGAGGTGTCAAAGCTTCCCTCTGCACCACCATGCCACTCTGAGTATATATTATATTAGTCAATTAATTGATCATTATGTAGATCGTTAATCAGTTAAAATTGATAAACAGTACTCAAGTCCTCGGTTCGACCCTGTGCTCGGGTTACTCTCTGTGTGGAGTTTTGCATGTTCACCCAGTGTCCGTACGAGTGTATTCCAGATTCTCTGATTTTCTCCCATCTCCCAAAAACATGCTAGTAGGTGGATTGGCTAAGATAAATTGCCCCTAGGCATGAATGAGTGTGTGAGTGTGTGTCATTGCATGGTGCCCTGTGATGGACTGATGCTCCACCCAACGTGGAATCCCACCTCATGCCCAGTGATCCCGAGATTCACTGTGGGTTCACTGTGACCTGATAAGGATAAAAGCAGTTACTTAAAGTGAATGAGTACTTGAAACTTGATTTTCTTGGGTCTGACATTTTATGTTTACAGATGTGAATCCATGGTGTGGCACTGTAGGTGTTGCTTGCCTCCATCACAGGGTGAATTATTTGAGCATGAGAACTATTGAGTAAGTTTTTTGGCCTGCAGTAATGATCTCAAGTGTCAAATGAAGCCAAGGGTGCCAATACTTTTACTGAAAATAGAGAGAATGTCTGATAACATTAAAATTTGACAAAAGTACAAGTTTGCAGTTTTAAGCCTGCTGCATGAATCTCAAATGATATTGTTTTTTTTTTTTTTTGCATATTGCACGCTCTGTTGGTTATAGAGTTCTTAGTTATACCCTCTGTAATGAGCATATATAAATATAAATTAAATATAAAAAGTTTAGCAAACAAATCACAAACCAAAAGCAAAGGTGACAGACAAAGTATCAGGCAATCAGCAGACAGATTTACCTAGGCTAGGCAAACCGAAAAAAAAATTATGTGTACAAAAACAAAACACTCAGTAACATGGCATGAGTGAAACGCTATGGGCAAGACTTCGCAAAGATTCACTGAAAGTCCGTGTTTTTATGGGTTTGCTGTTTGGAACAGTTGGTGATGCTTCAGTGGACGTCCGGGAAACTAGAACAAGGTAGCGGATCATGTGACAGGTCATGTGACTGTGTTTGTAGTTCTTTGTTTGATTGAGGATTCTGGGAAATGGAGTTCGTCTTGTTTCGTGACAGATTAGACAAGTTGAAGATGCCAAATTTTACTTGGTAGCCCAAGAAATGTAAAAATCAAGCTAAAATAACAGTGACGTGAACATTTTTCTGTGGGTAAATTTTTTTTAAAAAAGGAACCTAAAGCATTTTACATTCCTGTAAAAAAAGATTTCACCTAAAAATTTATTTTTATTTTGCTGTTAAAAAAGGGAAATTGGTGCTGTTAAGTACTCTTATTAATCAGATCAAGAGAAACAAGTCACAGGTGACCACAACAAAGGAATTAAGCAATGATGGGACTAATTGGAAAACCAAAATTAAAGCATGTGTCACTGTTGCCATGGAAACCATGATGCAGAGCGTGGTGGGCAAGATTGTGACAGAGATCTCAAAGAGCATAAGGAGGTTTTTGTAGTTGTTGTTGCTGTGATATTAGCATGTTCCTCGTGTTCAGTGTTTACTGTGAAGCAATTTCAATATGATGGACAAAGAAGGAAAAAGGGGTTCTTCGAAGGTTCTTAAAAAGGGTTCTACTTGGAACCCTGTCTGAAAGAGAAACCCTCTGTTGTAGATTTCTCCAAACAACAAACCGAAATGCTTTTTATGATGCTAGATGCTAATCTTTTCTTCTAAAAGTAGTAAGGAACACTGAGTTTGTGTGTGGGGGTGAGATGATTATAATAAGATGGAAGCAGGGTATAAATATTTCACCATGTGAGTGTTATGATGCTGCGTCTGAGCTGTCTCACTACAGGAAGTGCAGAGCCCGGAGGTCAGGACCTGGAATGCCACATGTAGCCGAGTCACACATGCTAAGAATAACTTTTTATCAATAGCTGCAGCTCTGCTAAAGTACACATGCCATGGGGACGATACGGGATAATGGCCTGCCATGCACGTGTACATGCACTCAAACGCACACACACACACACACACACACACACACACACACACACACTAGTGATGTCAAATCCTTTTTAAAAAAAATGTATTTAAATCTGAATTACTTACAAGATTTAATTTTGAGCCTAAAATGTTGGTATTTCGAGCCTCAGTTTGGATTAACAGTAAACTATAAGGTTTCATCACAAAAATTGCTTATTTTAATAAAGAAAATCACAGTGAGTAGGGTGGGGACTTTGACAATATAATATCCATATTTTAAATGTTTTTTTTTTCTTAAACTACAATTACAAACTCTCTATGGTGTTAAATCTTTAAAATTGTAAAATGGTAACTTTTTTCAAATTTTTCCCCCCATTTTCAGTGTTAAATAAACTATTTTTCTAGAAATTTTATGAAATTATCTTCAAATTCAATTTTAAAGGTTTATTTGTAAAGGTTTATTTTTAAATGCAGTACTATTCTGCTGGCAGTTTGTTGGCAAAATGATATATCTTGTATTATACAAATGTCTTCATGTATCGTTTTATCATAAATTTAAATTTTCAGATCCAGTTTTCCTTACAGTAATGTTTTCTTGTTATTGATATTTAGCTTGGTTTTACATTTCTCAGGAAACTTAGGATGCACGTAAGCATCTTCCATCTTTTACTCGTCTTCAAACAGGAATAATATTTTTAATTTAATTTTATTTTTTTGCTATGTATGCTCATATCATAGGGTATAGTATAATATATAGTATAACAGAATTGTAAAAGGAGACTTAATATGTCCAACAGACACCATTTGAGATACCTTACATGTAGTATTACTTTCAAGGTTTATCATTTGTTAATTTTATATATTTATTTAGATAAATAATACATAATTGTTAAAAAAAAAAGTTTTAGGTGACACAATTCTAAACATTTAAATGGGTATTTTTTGCTTTTGACTATGCAGTTCAATTCATACACACACACACACATATTTATGGAGGCATTATTTGCTTACCTCCATTATTTTATTGCGTGTGACGTTTTATATGTAACTTTTTAATATGTGTGTGTTGAAATGTAAATACACGCCTGATACCACATGCGTTTTATGACAAATTTATGACACCCACACGTGTGCTAGCTCTCACAGCCTCACAGATAATCAGACGTGTGTGTGCTATGTGTGTTTTTCTGGCGTGTACGTGCTCAGTAATAGCATGAGCACAGCCTGAGAAACTATAGGAAACAGTTAGCAACCGTTTATTCAGTTAGCATTGGCTTCTCTGTTTCTACCAGCTTCAGCTTTATAGGCAATTACGCTAAATGGATTAGCGGAGGCTTGATTAAATCTGTTTAAGTGCACAAAGCCGAGCATGTGCACGTAGGTGCTGGGGTCAGCTGTATTAATAGATCCTTCTTACCTGTCTATAAATTATATTAGCATAGAGACTTTTTGTCCTGTTGGGCAGCACGTGGCCTCTGTATGAGTTTGCCTCATCCAGATACTGTTATAGTCAGCACATGACAAGAAGAAACAATCTTAGAAATGGTTAGAAATGTCTCATGTCAACTTTATTGCCATAACCAATCCTCATTAGATACTGATGTCTATTACATGCTCATACATACATACTGAATTGCCGGTTAATATGATTTATCCAATCTAAAGTTATGCACATGCATGGAGTGAGGTCTCAGCGTTACCTTAACAACAAGAAGCATGTGAGTCCAAGCAGCACATTCAGATTTTTAAATTATTTTCCTCTCAGACAAGGTCATTCATGAGTTAATATTAAAAAAGACAATGAGAAGGAGCGTTTGTTATGCAGTGAAGTTACTCAGCGTTTCATATTTGAACGACATTCAGGAACAACACTGCTTTAGGTTTAATTCAGTAACACGAGCTGTGTTTTCTAACATGAACATTTTATTGCACCAGGAACACATCCTGACTCACCCATACGCAGAATGCATACTCAGATTCCGATAGTGAAAGTAATCAGACAGACACAAAGGTTTACATGACTATTACTCTTCTATTTAAGTGATTATTAAAAGGGTTACCCAACTTGTTCAGTCAGATAGGAACTTCATTTGTGTTGTCGTCAGTCTCTTTACTCTATTCCGATGGAGGTGTAAAATTTTTTATTCCGATTGAGCTTTCGATCATCACGTTGCATATATATACACACATAGCTAATTTAAGCTAAATAATTACATTTCAAGTAAAGTCTACATAGGATGATTACAAATGATTACATAGGCTTTATAGTAAATTCTACAGAGTTTCAACAGAAACCAAAATAAGTATAATAATCTATAGAATTTACTGATATTGATATTTTAATAGCAATTAACATTACTTTTACCTTATAACCATAAAGACAAATTAGTACAAATTTTAGTCAAACACAAAAATCCATGGTTTCTGGGTTAATCAACAAAATAGAATGATTGTTTAAGCCGTTAAAACATTCCTACGAATATTAAAATATGCAATATTTATGATATTTTTAAAAATCCTGCAATCTTATGAGGCCCCCTGGTGGCTCGGAGGCTCTACGTGACTTACACTGTTTATAGCTAGAAAAGTCCCTGAGTCTAAACCAGCATTTATTTTTTATTTGCAAGCTCATGTACTATTCAATTGTGCCTTTAAGAAGTCAAATGATTTCAAACATTCAAACCATTTTTACGTTAAACATTTATTTAAGGTATGAAAAATTCGATCAGAAACTCTCAAGCATTTTGCTGCAGGCGGTCGAGTTAAGAGTCAGTGGGAATCAGAAAAAACACCTAAAAGGCCCAAAAACAGAAAATATTGAGCTTTCGCAGAGCTGGAGAAGAGGATAAAAAGATACCAGAGTGTTTAGGGAGATCATCATCACCACCATCAGAAAAAAACAAACAAAAAAATAAACACAAAGACATGGCCAAAGAGTGGAAGAAAAAATCCAAACCAAATAGCATTATATTACATACAATAATGAAGGAATCTGTAAAATCTGTTTTAGTGGTTTCATCAGTGGTTTGATGTTTTTGAAGTGGTATACAAACATTTGCACTCATTAGTAGGTACACACCGCTGTCGTATATCATTGCTCTGTAGAATTATTTTACTTCCATCCATCCAGTGCAAAGAAACCATCATAGCACCACTGTGTTGAGAATGATCCACTTCATGATTAATATCTGCTCAGCGGTAGTCCTATTCCAATGATGGACAGGGTAGGGGGGCCAATACTTTGTGTACAGCAAGAGATTGGCTACATTAAGTAATTATGGATCTACAAAGTGACCTGTATTTGTAGCTGATAACCTGCCAGTGCCATGTAAGGAATAAGATACTTGGTAATCAAAAATGAAGCAGAATTACTATTACCACAAAGAAGTTGATTATTTTGAAGTGTTTTATTCTTCTTATGTCACAGAAATGTTCCTAGGAGTACGTTTTTCACTAAAGAATGACAAATCATACTTTTTATCCATTTATAGTTACATCTAAAGTTATGAAATATACAAAACAAGTTAGTTCCTGTTCTCACTTATGTTATAGTAGCTACAAACAGTCGTTCCCTCACCAGCCTCTTTTTTTCTCTCTCTTGAAGTTAATAAGACAAAAACACAAAAAAAGACAAAAAATAAGACAAAAACATTTTTTAATGTTTTTTATGTGAGGCATTCCCCACACAAGTACCTGGGTATGTGGTTACTATAGGAACGATCGCGTATTAGAATGAGCGCATAAATATAAACCTGTGATTGAGTCATTCTATTATAGAAAAATAATCAACACCTTCTGACCAATCAGAATCAAGAATTCATGTATATGTATATGTATATATGTATATCGCATGGATTCTAGTTGAATTAGAATACATGTGTTATGTGGGGTTACTAAAGCCGTTTCTCAATATGCGTTCCTATGCGATCTTGCGACCTTTGGTACTCATTCTACGTCATCATCCACCGCCAAAGTTCAATTCCAATACAAGAACGCAAGTACTGAGGACGCATGAAATTACCCGGATGTGTTCTTGATATTGAGGATGCATCAGATGTAGACTTGAGCACATTGAACCTGCTTGAAGTCCCAGAAATCACTGCTGCAAAATAATGGTGGAGGACGGAAGCCTGACCCATAACTGTAACTGTTTTAATGTCTTTTTAATGACAATAATCTATAATGCATCTAAAAAGAATGATTTTGATATATGATTTAGATTGAGATATATGAGGTTGTTGAAAAATCTGATTTATCTCTCAGAAGAATTTTAATTAAACTACGCTAGCTTCCATCCTGGGGCAAGGTAAACTTATTAGCTTAGTTTTTAGTTAATGTGAGGTCACAGTTGCAAACAGTGAGCTTACTACATTAAAACATGCTTAATTAACTTTGGGTTAATCAGCCATTTAACAGTAAATCAATTAACCAGCTGAAACATATTACTTAGGGAGTAAGTCCGTTCTTTGCGTTCGTAGAATCGAGAAACAGCCTAAGATTGAGGCTAGTGTTGAGTCAAAGCCATTTGGGATTAGTGCTTTTTCCCACTCCTCCTTGTTTTAAACACACTTTTCTCTGAAACTCAAACAAAGAGAGAAGACTGGATATCATCAGGAAAGAGTTTTTCAGTGTGAGGAGGTTGTGTAACCTGAAATGGCTGTACAGTAGGTGGGTTATTTTAGAAGCTTGTCGAGTCACTCTTTGTGTCAGAATGACTCAAATCACTTTTGTCACATCCCTTACTAAGCCATATCCATCCGAACACAACTCTACAGCTACATTTCATTGCTTATTTATGCAGAGAGCAGTGTTGCAGCACTCTTTCTGCACTTCCTTACAATTTCTTCCAGGTTGTATGGAGGGATAAAAACAGTCATGCTGATCTGGTTGACAGATTGACTGATTCATTCAGAGTAGTAACAGTCCTCAGACTGTTGTTTATTTCCCTCAAGTCAATGATTGCAGTCATTAATTTCCTGTGAGTTATTATTTGCTCCACACACACATCCACTCTCACCCTCAGGCTGCTACCAATTATATAAACAGTAATATGGGTTTTATGTAAACAGTTATATAAACAACCACAACTAATGCAAGATTCTGTCAATTATGTAATCAGCAATATTTCAGTTTCATGAGATGACCAGGATCCAGTCGGAGGGAGGGTTCAAGAGAGAATGCCGCCCTCTCGGTTTATCCCGTCCTCCTCAGATTCAAAATCTGAGATTTACACATCATGCTGGCATAGAGAAAGCAGGATTTCTTCATGTCAAACTAACAGAGTTAGGACTGTAACACACACAGACACACAAACACCTGGAGGAGGAGGTTATGTAGAAATCAGGGTTGCCAGACTGGATTAACTGTTTGCAACCCACATGCAGGATAAAATCTTTCCCCTTGATTACGAACTCTCTCAGGCTGTGACTGAATTAAATAAAGTAAAAGATATCAATCGTCACAAGTTTCCACATGTGCCACATTTCAGTTTTTGTTTAAAAAATATGAAAACGTGGGGGAAAAAATTTTTCCTATGTTGTGAGACACAATCTGGCAACCTGGGCAGAAATTTGCACTGGCTCCTGCTTTAATCTAAAGCGATATACAATTGAGACAGGACACAACTGAGCAGTCGAGGGTTAAGAACTTTGCTTAAGGTGTCAGCTTGGTGATGCTGAGATTTCAACTAATGACTTTCCAAGAGGAGCCCATTGCCTTAAGCCCATGCCATCGATCCACCGCTGCCCTAGCACACACAGCTACAAAGAGACCTGTGGACTATCACAAGTGCGATAACCATCATTAACCATCAAATGACACCTGGAGAAAAATTTATTTCACTAAATTTAATGGCTTTTTTTACCCCATTTTAGCTCAATTTGGTCATTTGCCAATTCCCACCCAATAGCTAGCTCTCCTATAGACAATATGACAATATAATATCCATGTACAGTCTACAGTGCAGTAGACCGTGATGCATTCATTTTCATTTTAGTGTATTTTTTTTTCAAATTCATATGTCTACATTGTATAACCAGCTCTGTAGTTTGTGTGGATATCACAGTAGCTTGGTGCTCCCAGTGAAACCACGGCAACCAGCTGGAAACTAAAGATAGAAACACCCATTAGAGACCAGCGTAGAGCGATTTGAGTGTGTCAGTGTGAACGCAGCATTAGAGCACACCATCCCACTTGAATTTTTTCACAGTTTGGCCATTAGAGGTTAAGATTGTGCTGTAGTTATTGAATAATTTTCAATATCTACATTCAGCTGAAAACACAGGGTCAGTGCAGTGGACCGGCTTCGCAGGAGCAATTGAGTGTTAAGGGTTTTGGTCAAGGACCCTACAGAGGCACCTGTGGGAACTGAACACTGTCTCTTCAGGTCAATAGCGCAGAACCATTTCCTCTGAGCCGCCGCTGTCCCTGTCTCAATGGTAAAGCTCAGCAATAAGAGCACCTCGAAGTGATTTATGTGCAAATGATGCAGTTCTAACATCCTCACACCAGTGCGAGGTCACATGCCATCTGTCATCAGCGCTGTGCCTTTTATCAAACACACTTCATTTATAAACGTGGTTTTACATGAGTAGAACACAGTCTTTAGTACTGCAGTCCAGAGGATTTTCTACATCCAAACATTTACTGACCCAGATGTACATGCTGAATTTCTTCATTCATCCTGATTATTCACTAGACATTACATTGTGCATGCTTTTCTTGTTCTTTTTTTAAATATTTTGTACACTCTTTGTCCCAACATCTGTTTTTTTTCTGGGTTTTTTTTTGAGATTTTCCACTTTTCCCCCACTCAGTACAAGTAAGATGTCACGTTCACAGCCTTAATGGAAAAGTTGGAGCGCGTTAACTTGTCATTGACAGATTTTAATGTCAAATGTCAAAATGTTTCCTGTAAGCAAATATCGTGGAAGCGACCTAAGGACCATAAAAGATGCATCGGGAATATCAGAATAATCAGTTTATTTCTTCAAATACTTCAATCACACAGCTTTTGTAAAATTAAATGTAGCATAAAACTGAATGCCAATTAGAATACAGTGCATAGCTGTCATGAACTCTGAGTCGGGAGGATTGTTGAGGATGTAGAACAGTCCAAATCGTCAGACAGCGTCATAGTCAAACAGGCAAAGGTCAACTGATCGTGCTAACAATGTGAATCATGGAAAAGAGGTTCAAAAACAGATGAAGGAAGAAGGGATGTAAAAAAATCCAGAAAGACAACACAGGAACAAACAAAATAAGAAAGAAATGAGAAAACCTAGCAAAGATCCGCGTGGACATGTGGTCTTTAAATACACAGAGAAGTTGGCAGGAAGCAGGTGTGTTGGAGCTCAGGTGAGTTAGATAGTTGTAATATCCGGACTGGGTTGGGATTGGGAGTAGGGCTGCACAATATATCGAAATTATCGAAATATCACAAATATTGCATATCGCAAGGGCTTGCGATAACTGAATGATTTTAATACTTCAAAAAGTTACGAAAATTCGAAGTTTTAGGGCAATGCACATAGCAGAGGATGCTTTCTTTTCCCCAAAAGAACATGAAACATGTATGGTGGTTATATCATTTTCAGTTTTTAAATATAAAATATAATTTAAATTGATTTTACACACTTACAGCATTATCGTACCGCATATCGCATTATTTAACAAGTTATCGCATATCGCATTTTTCTTCAATATCGTGCAGCCCTGATCGGGAGTCATGGCTCCTGGATCGGTGATGGAGCTGGATGTGACAGTAGCTGATACAATGAAATAAAAAAAAGGAGAAGAGTCATTTTTTCAGTGAAGATGCCTTCAAATGTAATGAATTGAAAAGCTTCAAAGCATGAAATTAAATAATAGATTGAGCAGTAAACTACCAAGAAAGAAATTAAATCAGATCATAAATTGCCTTTTGGTTTAAAACTGCATAACATTTATGTGATGTGGCTTTATGAGGAAATCAGCTGCTAGAGTGTTCCAGCCTTCTTGGAGAACCTGCAGTTCTTCTGTCTCTGCAAATAAATTCACAGACTGGTCTATTATGTAACATGCTCCATAAAAAAAATCTGAAACATTGAATCTTTTTAAACAGATTAATAATATTTGTGGGTTTTTTTTTTTTCTTTTTTTACTAACACACTAATGCAGTTGGTATAAAATAGGCATTTTAGATCAAATTTACAAATATATCTAAGACTATTTTTGGCTTTATTTTGTCTTCAAATGGTGGAAATTAGATTTCCTCTAATTTAATACTTGCCCTTCGACCAGTTTAATTTGTCTCCGAAATGACTGGAAATCACACTGTGACTGATAAATGCATCTGTTTGCATTGACTCTGTCCTCTTAGACTAGAATACTCTATCGTATTTTACACTTTCATTGCATATTCGCAAAGGTGAACACGCAAAATGGACGTCTTAGAGGATTATTAGTTAATCCTCTATCAATCCTGTTAGTAAACAAGCACACACACACACACACACACACACAAATCTTCAGTATACTGTATTTTGGTGGTGTCTTGCACTTTGCATTTGTCTTGCAAAATCTGAGACTATTTGCACACTGAATTTTCCCAGAGCCTCTGACTGAGCTTTTCAGAGCAGGATATAGTCACTGTAGTGAAAAAAAGGTTTATGGCGTTGTAATTTTTTTTTGATGCAGTTAATGTCAAGGAAATAGGAAAATTTTGTGGTTCGTCATTTGCAGCGTCATTCAAATTCCTATAAAAGTTGCCAAGTCTTGGCCTCATTTATTAATGAAAAGTAGCAGAAGCTTTAACAATAGCCAGAAGCCTGGTTTGTGAGACTTCAGCTTTTTCTAGTCCTTTACATCTCTAGCTGTTTTTCTGCTCCTCACATTTGCGTGTCTATTTGAACAATAATTATGGATTGGTCAGTAATAATCATGTCAGGTGTCTGACCTTCGCTCTGGATTATGACCATGTCAGCTATGATATGACCTCTGTCAGGGATGCTGATTGTGCACATGTGCTTTATTGTAGGGATGTGCAAAATTACATATTGACAAAAAGATGAAAGAAACCCACTATTGACCAATTAGTCGATCATTTTGATTATGGCTGGGTGATATGATGATGTGATATTGATGCTGCGATATACACCAATCAGCCATAACATTAAAACCACCTGCCTAATATTGTGTAGGTCCCCTTTGTGCTGCCGAAACAGCTCTGACCCGTCGAGGTATGGACTCCACAAGTAGTCTGAAGGTGTGCTGTGGTATCTGGCACCAAGACGTTAGCAGCAGATCCTTTAAGTCCTGTAAGTTGCGAGGTGGGATCTCCATGGATCAGACTTGTTTGTCCAAACCGGGAACACCCCACAAGACCTGCCGTTTTGGAGATGCTCTGACTCTGACTAGCCATCACAATTTGGCCCTTGTTAAAGTCGCTCTAATCCTTACTCTTGCCCATTTTTCCTTCTTCCAACACATCAACTTCGAGAATTGACTGTACACTTGCTGCCTAATATATCCCACCTCTTGACAGGTGCCAATGTAACGAGGTGATCAATGTTATTCACTTCACCTTTCAGTGGTTTTAACATTATTCACATCACAATACGTTTCTTAGAGTATTGTGGGAGTCGTCAGGTGTCAGTGCTTTTATAACGCCATGATTGCTCTCTGTAAATGATTGGATGTTAAATTCACAATCACTACATCTTCATCCTTGTGCTTCATAGCAAAACATTAGACAAGTGAAACATCGGGATATAGAGTATGTAGCTTAAAACACTCAAAGTTCACCCACTCCAACAAACGACTGTTACGAATTTCAGTAAACAATATTAGTGCCTTTCCTCTCAACTATAATTTGTTGTTTTTTTAAGTAACATTTATGTACACTTACTGAAAATCTTATGCTAACCATTTTTTAAAATTATTTCTACATTTTGATAGCCTGACACAAGAAAACTCAAAAATTCTCAGAATGCCTAAAAATGACTCATCACAATAAACCATAACTGTTAAGTATCATTAACGTGATTACATTAATGCACAGATTTTTGCACAGATTATCTTTAAAGGGTCTCTTATTTTGACTACTAGCTCTGGTTGAAAATGAATCAGCTGCAAAACATATATATATATAAATATATTTTATATATATATATATATATACATATAATGCTTTAGTGTTTGCCTTTGGGGCACCTAACGCTAATGTATCATGAGCAGTATTGCGATATGAAATCTTCGCCATCTCGCCCAGCCCTTATCTGAGATCAGTGGAGTGAAGAGATGAGGATGAGGCTCGTGTTTAAACACTGTGAGTGATTTATACCTCAGGTGATCAAAAGTGAGAACTCATTTCCCATTGTAAAGTTATAATTCTTTATCATTTGTTTTTCCATGTTGTTTTCTCCATTAGTAGATTAGGTTATAAATGTAAAGGTTGGTGTGGCCTTTTTTTCATGGAATTGGAATTAACTCTTGAAATGCGATTTTCTCCTAAATGCAAACTTAACGTGTGATTGAGATACATGCAAAAGAGAAACAGACTTGAGTTCTGTAGTTTTCAGAACTATGTCTAATAAGAAAATGTCCAAATTTGACCATGTGAATGGTTTTCCCAAGCTTCCACACACACTTTTGGCCTAATAAGTGCTTTCCGTGTTTTTCTGCCAGTGCAGTGGTTTGAACTGGAGCGCTCTGAGACCATTTGTAAGTGTGCCAGGATGAAGTGGTGTTTGTTGGGTGTTAAGTGGTGCTCTACAGCAGTCTCTTGACAGGAAACCTGAAAGCACAGATCACAGGAACGGCACTCTGAGTGCTCTTTCAGTGCTCTGCCGGTCCTGCTTTAACAGCTGCTTTACGCACAAATACGCCAACTCTGGCAGGCTGAAGCCGAGGACATGCACAGCTATACCCATGTGTGATTATACATTGAGGCCATGTAATGGGTGTTTTTCCCATTTTTACTAACCTAATTCTGTGCTAAATACAACATCTTAGAGCGGCTGAATGTATCTGCAAACTGTCCTGGTAATGTTCAAGTGTATACTGTATACTATTTAAAATTAATTAGAATTCAGTATATTAGGCAAAAATCAGTCAATTTCAATTGTGGACGCCATTACATGAGATTTACGCTAGACAATTATGTTTTTCTGAGTATTTTCTGTGTTATTGTCAGTTAAAATGTGTTCAATTTTTGTGATTAAAGCCACAAAAGATACAGTGAGAGAAAAAAATCAGTCCTGTTTTAGGCTTTATTTTGGATAAGGACTGCAATGTAAATACATTAATAACATGACTAGCTTATCAATAAGCCATCAGTAAGCAAAGAATTGAAAAGAGACATTGAGGGAAAAAAA